>APFE030708392.1:0-11310 GCA_000404065.3 Pinus taeda
TGAATAACGTAAAATGTCAAATGTTAAAAGCAATTCTTGACAATGAAGCCTTCGAAGACCCTTTGAAATATACCGATGATCAGCATATCTAGACAACTATTGTTCACAATAGCAAGCCTGTTGAAATCGAACCAAACAAGGTTTTAAACATTAATGATAGCCTGAATAGTAACCAATAGCAAAAACTCATTCAGGTCCTACAAAAATATAAAAGGGGCCTTTTCCTGGGACTAACCTGACATGAAGGGCATAGACCCATAGTTGTGTACACATCATATCTACACCGAAAAGGATGCTTGACCTATCCGATAGCCTCAGTAGAGATTGAATTTACATCTCAAGGACATTGTAAAAGAAGAGCTACAGAAGCTGCTGGACGTGAAATTCATTTATACTTTCAGATAGCAAATGGATCTATCCATTAGTAGTTGTCCCCAAGAAAAATGGGAATTGGCATATCTGTGTGGATTATCAGGAATTGAACAAGGAAACATAGAAAGATCACTTCCCTCTTTCATTTATTGATCAATTCCTTGATAATCTGGTAGGGAAGCAATTCTTTTCCTTTTTAGACGGCTTCAACGGCTACAATTAGATTCAAATCGCCCTTGATGACCAAGACAAAACAATCTTCACCTATCAATTGGGTACATTCACTTATAGAGTGTTACCATTTGGCTTATGCAATGCCCCAGCTATGTTTCAAAGAGCTATACTCGGCATTTTTGTTGATCTGATAAATGAAGGACTTGAAGTTTACATGGATGACTTTACCCCGTATGGGGATGACTTTGATCAAGTGCTACAAACATTAGAAAAGGTTTTGGAATGATGCATTGCTACTAAGCTATGTTTAAGCAATGTAAAGTGTCACATGATGATGACAAAAGGCATAATCCTGGGACATTACATTTCTGCAACAAGGATACAGGTAGATCCACCAAAGATATAGGTAATTCTTCTACTACGTACACCATGTACTCAGACGGAGGTACGTAGCTTCCTTGGATATTCAGGTTATTATCGTAGGTTTATCAAAAACTTTTCACAAATTGTTACACCTTTATATTCTTTAACTAGAAATGTTGACTTTACATGGTATGAAAAATGTGACACAACTTTTACAAATTTAAAGAAACTAGTTTCAGCGACACTAGTATTACGTGGACCTAACTAGGAGCTGCCCTTTCACATTTCCACGAATGCATCAGATGCAGCAATAGGTGCTGTCCTCAACTAGGAGGAGGACAGAAAACCTTATGCTATATATTATATTAGAAAAAATCTTACTCCTGTTGAACTTAATTATACAGTAACAGAAAAGGAATTCTTAGCTGTCATTTATGCCATAAATAAATTTAGACATTATATAACTGGATCTCAAGTTTTTCTTTATATTGGTCATTCCACCATTAGGTGCTTAGCTAAAAAACCTATTACAATTGGTTGAGTGACTCATTTTCTATTGCTTTTGCAGGAGTTTGATATCACCATCAAAGATCGTCCAAGGAAGGAAAACCCAGTTGCTGATTTTATGGATCCATTGGCAGTGGACAACAATTTCCAAATGAACATTTGTTTACCATAGCAGTTAAAATGCCATGGTATGCCGATGTAGCAAACTATCTGGCAGTGGGAAAGCTGCCCAGGCATTTGACAACAAGGGAAAGGAAATAGATTGTCCAGCGCAATGCCCGATTCTTTTGGATTGGTGGATATCTTTTTCACACAGGTCTGATATGTGTATATGCAGATGCATTCATGAGGATGAGATTTATGACATCCTTAAGGCTTGCCATGACAAGCCATGTGAGGGACACTTAGTAGATCGTAGAACATGGCATAAGGTACTGCAAATGGGCTATTATTAGCCCACTATTTTTAAAGATGCTAAGAAATATGCCTAGGCTGGTGATAGCTGCCAAAGGATGGGCCAACCTAGTCAATATGATGAAATTTTGTTGCAGTTCCAATTGGTAATAGAACCTTTCGAACAATGGGAATTGGACTTTGTTGGCCCATTTCATCCGCTATCAAACCAAAAGTCCTACATATTGGTTACCACAGATTATGTAACAAAGTGGGTAGAAACAATAGATTTTCCAAGAGCTGCAGAGGAAGCTGTAATTAATTTTGTTTTTGGGCTATTTGTGTTGTATGGTTTACGTCGGGAAGTGATAAAGGATGGAGGAGGCAAATTTGTAGGACATAAGATTACATCCACTCTAAGGTGTTGGGTTGTGTTATATTCTTTCCAAGACAGTCATTTGAGGTAGCACCCCAGGGAAATTTTTTTGGGACCCTATATTAGGTGGGCAGACCTACCTATGGTTTTGTGCATGGTTTTCGCACATGGTTTTGGACACGATGGTTTTCGTTCCATGGTATTGGATGCTTCGGCATGTATATATATGTATTGTAACATTGAAAGGAATAATATGAAAAATCAATCTGGTAGTCTCAATTTTGGGATCTAGGGGAAAATCTTTGTGTATATTTGTTTTATGTGTTATGCTCTCGCTATTTTTTATTTTCTGCTTTTTTTTTAAAATTCGTATGTAGTTAATTTCTATACGGGGTTAAAACCTACATAAGGAACCACCACATTACACATAGATTCACTTCCCTGTATCACCCGCATGTGAATAGGCATGTTGAAAGCACCAATAAGGTCATCAAAGCAATTCCGACCAAGACAGTCTCAACACATCGGTGGGACTGGGCTGTTAGACTGCCAGAGGCCTTATGGGACTATCGCACAAATTGGCAAAATACTACTGAATATTCTTCGTAACAACTTGTATTTGTCAAAGAACCTATCTTTCCTATTGAATTTGAAAAAAAGACTCTCATAACAACTTAGGAAGTGGGATTGGATCTGACAGAGACCCAAATCAAACGAATTCAATAAATAATGAATTGGAAGAGGCTCGACTACTTGCTTTACAATGAACTGCAATTATTTAGCAGCAAAGGGAAAGGTTGCATGACAGTCTTATTAAAAAGAATACGTTTCAAAAAGGAGATTGGGCACTCCTCTATGACTCCAGATTCCAATACTTTCCGGGAAAGTTATAAACAAGGTGACTTGGCCCTTATGAAATTCAAGAAGTACATAAAAATGGTACTCCCACTTTGACTACCATTGATGGGTCTGGACATTCTTTCAAGGTGAATGGGCATCGGGTGCATCTTTATCACAAGCCACTCACCAAAGAGTCTTTTTTTCAACAGGTACGTGATGACCCCACCATGCAAATTTTAGCTGCATGGAGTAATGATCTAACAACTTTTCTCTCATAAAAATGTATCTTTTTTCAGCTATAAATAATGTATATATTCTTGGTTGCAATATAGTTAGGCATCACCATGTAAATATGAGGATTTGTCTTGTTTTTGGGTGTGCATAGTAATTTTTGTTCAATCGATTGAACAATTGTTGTTCAGCCAATTAAACAACAACACTTATTTTTATGTGTGTTTTGATGTTCAATAAATTGAACGATTGTTGTTCAATCAATTTAACAACACTTTTTGTGTTTTGTTATTCAATGATTGAACGATTTCTTTTCAATCCATTGAACAACACTTTTTGTGTTTTTATGTGTTTGTTGTTCAATTGATTGAACAATTGCTATTCAATTGATTGAACGATTGCTGTTAAATCAATTGAACAACACTTTATCTGTTTTCTATTCAATCAATTGAACGATTATTGTTCAATTGATTGAACGAGTGTTGTTGAGTCAATTAAACGATTGTTGTTCAATCAATTGAACAACACTTTGTGTGTTTCGTTGTTCGATCGATTGAACGATTTCTATTCAATCAATTGAACAACACTTTGTGTGTTTTGTTATTCAATCGATTGAACAATTGCTATTCAATCAATTGAACAACACTTTTTGCGTTTCGTTGTTCAATCATTTGAACGATTGTCGTTCAATCAATTTAACAACACTTTTTGTGTTTGATGTTCAATCGATTGAACGATTGTTGTTAATCAATTGAACATCAATTTTTGTGTGTATTTTGTTCAATCGTTTGAATGATTTCTATTTAAACAATTGAACAACATCTTTTGCATTTTGTTGTTAAATCGTTTGAATGATTGTTGTTCAACTAATTGAACAACAATTATTTTTTTGTATGTGTTTTGTTGTTCAATCGATTCAACGATTGTTGTTCAATCAATTGAACATCACTTTTTGCATGTGTTTTGCAGTTCAATCAATTGAACGATTGTTGTTCAATCAATTGAACAACACTTTTTGTGTGTTTTGTTGTTCAAATCGATTGAACGACTGTTGTTCAATCAATTGAAAAACACTACTTTCTTTTTGAATGTATGTTGTTCAATCAATTGAACAACCCCGATTTTTCTTTTTGTATGGCTGTTGTTTAAATTGATAGAATGAATAACTGTGATTTCTCTTTGTTGTTTCATCACCGATCATTCTTGTTGCCATTTTTCTTTCTCTTCTATGTTTTGAATAAAAACCATCTAGATGGATTTGTGCCTAAGATAAAGAAAAACAGTAATGTTAATACCATTACGACCTATGAAACCTTTTTATGGTCATCTCTATTCAAAAGATGACATGGTGCATCTCTATAATGACTGGTTGTATATCTTCCCTTTGGACACATCATAAAATGATTTATTATTCTAATACCATGGTAGTTTATCTTTTAGACTTTCAAATGGATAAATCCCTATGATATGATGATATGGGGGTAAAAGCATAAATTTCATTGGAATTTTTTTACTTCTTACACCATCCCTGACTCTTAAGGAGTAAATGAGCCTCCCTTTCTTTACAATAAAAGCATCAAAAGATGAAAATACAAAAAATATGAAAATGTAACAACCATTGTCTTAAAGAGGATAGGGGTTATTAGTATGAGCCAACCTACCATGATCATAAGGATGTAATGGGTGACATTCCATTATGGCCACCACACCAAGGTAATGACCTTGATAATTAAAATTGTTAAAAAGACAGGGTCTCATCATGAGCCAACCTTATCACTTTGTTATATCCTAGTGAATGGAACTATTATGATCTGGTTACCATGCCAACATAGTGGTCTCTTTATAGCAAGAAAAGGAGAATTGTCTAAATACTAAAAGGAGGATTGTAGTATACCTAGGGGGATAATATGGGGTAGAAAGGGAGGTAGCCAAGGGAATAATTTAATAATGGGATGGGCCATAGTAATAAATAAGGTGGTTAACACATATCATGTAAGGGACCACAAGTAGTTAACAATAATGTAATAAGCCCATGGTATTAGATAGATGGTATTGAGGGAACCATGGTAATGACCTATGGTATTGTATGTATGAGGTCTATATAGAGGCTAGAGACTCCCCATTGAGGGATGTCAAGGATTATTATATGAACAGACATATGGCTTGTGGAGTGTTCTCCTTCCTTAAAGAGTAAATGTATGGTGTTTTCCTACCTTAAGGGTTTGATCAATAAAGAATCATTTCTATTTCTTTGTTATTTCTTGGGTATATTTGTATTTTCATATATTTCGTATCAGATCTATAACAAGAGTATACCTAGGGGGGCTAATATGGGGTACAAAGAGAGGTACCCAAGGGAATAATGTAATAATGGGGTGGGCCATAGTAATAAATAAGGTGGTTAACCCGTATCATGTAAGGGACCACAAGTAGTTAACAATAATGCAATAAGCCCATGGTATTAAATAGATGGTATTGAGAGAACCATGGTAATGACCCATGGTATTTAATGTATGAGGCCTATATAGAAGCTAGAGACTCCCTATTGAGGGATGTCAAATATTATTGTATGAACAGGCATATTGCTTGTGGAGTGTTCTCCTTCCTTAAGGAGTGAATGTATGGTGTTGCCCTACCTTAAGGGTTTGATCAATAAAGAAGCATTTATATTTCTATCTTGTTATTTTTTAGGTATATTTGTATTTTTATATATTTCCATATAATAACTATAACAAGTGGTATCAGAGCTCTTTCTTGGGCATAGTGGAGAAAATATTTTTTAATTTTTGCAGGAATTTTTTTTGGTCGGCGAGTTTAAAGATCAGATCTGTACGTTTTGGTGCAAAATATGCAAAATTTGATTGTAGATCCAAGTTTTTTGTGAAAAAATACCCAATTAACAAAAAAAAAAAATCCGCCAAATTGGAGTCTGGATGAGGGAGATATTGCTTATTTAAAAATCAATTGGTTGTAGACATTTTTTTCAAGGCGGCAAGTTTGTGGCGTAGATATATACGTTTTGGTGCAAAAAATATAGAATCTAATTGCAGATCTAATTTTTTTGTGAAAAAATACCCAAGTTCAAAAAAAAAATCAGTCGAATAGGAGTCCGAATGAGGGAGATATCGCTGATTTAAAATCAGCAATTTTTTTGTGACGGCGAGACAGTTGCAGCGTAGATCTGCAATTCTAATGCCTGGATCGAGATTTCTACCACACGAGAAGATGCAGAATGGTTGTTTCATTTCTAAAAACAGGTCTTAATAGGATTCTGGGCAACATTTATGGAATTGTGGCCATTTCAAATTTTCACCAAGTAAGTGATTTTTTTTCAAAACACTCTTCATGGTGATTCTTAATTTTACAGGGAAAGATGATAGTCCTACTATTGAAGAATTCATACAGAGACAAAATTTCACATATGGGACACTTTGGAAGATTTCAGTGTGGCTTGGTTTCAAAGATGAGGCTGCCAAATGGTGGTTCTCACTTGACAACAAGCAGTTGACCAAACTTTCAGATGCAGAATTTGAAAGAGTCCTTTTAGACAAATGGTATTGTGCTAGAAAAAAGAAGAATGAGACACGTAAGGGGTTATTTTCTACTGGTGTCTCCTTATTGCAAGTTCATGGATTGATTCAGAAGGAGAAGATGATTGTGTCTATAAGTCCTAGCTGCAAGCATAATTTTATCAATGTTAATTTGGCAAAAAATTGCAAGTTCCAGCAAAACACATTGAAAACACACAGGTTGATGATGAGGATGTTCATGTCTATAAGGATTTGAAGATTTCTATGGATAAGTATGTGTTGCATGGTGATTTTTATACTTCAGATCTAGATAACATGGATGTTGTTTTGGGATATCCTTGGATGGAATCCGTGGGTACTATCAATATTAATGTGTCGAAGAAATTCCTGAAGCTCTGGTATAAAAAGAAGAAAATTATATTACAGGATATTTCCATCAATAAACAGGTAGAGTCCACGGAGGTTGAAGCAGAAGATGTTCCAGGGACTGACATATCAGATGATGAGCCATTGATGGTTGACAACTACACACAAACATCAAACTAGGTACCAGAAAAACAGGTAGAGGCTGAAGCAGAAAATGTTACATCAGAGGGGGACTCAGTGGTTGAAGTAATATTGAAAGATAAGAAACAACAACAGGCACCACAATGGGTACCAGATACCCATTAGGCTCCATTAAGTGGTGAATTAAAGAAAAATACATCGTTGGTTAACACTTCAGCATATCACCACCCACATCGCCCCGCAAGAAAACAACCAACAAGATGACAACAAACTAGACACAAGGACAACAACCTACGCATGACAGATAGAGAGGAGTGAAGATCCACCTACTACACATCAACACAGAAGAGCTTCCAAGGTCAACTTCCATCTCAATTGAGCGAGGCACCAGTGAGATTGAGGGTTCACCTTTCTCTTGGATAGCTAGATGCACGTGCATGGTACCAGTGGGCTACTCTTTTGAGCAGATCTTATTATTTGTGTTCTTCCCATGTTTCGGGGATGAAACATGTTAGGGGGGGGAATTTGTTATACCTAGGGGGGAAATATGGGGTACAAAGAGAGTACCCAAATGGGAATAATGTAAATAATGGGGAAGGGGCCATATAAATAAATAAGGTGGTTAACCTGTATCATGTAAGGGACCACAAGTAGTTAACAATAATGTAATAATCCCATGGTATTAGATAGATGGTATTGAGGGAACCATGGTAATGACCCATGGTATTGTATGTATGAGGCCTATATATAAGCTAGAGACTCCCTATTGAGGGATGTCAAGGATTATTGTATGAACAGGTATATGGCTTATGGAGTGTTCTCCTTCCTTAAGGAGTGAATGTATGGTGTTGCCCTATCTTAAGGATTTGATCAATAAAGAAACATTTCTATTTCTATCTTGTTATTTCTTGGGTATATTTGTATTTTCATATATTTTCATATCATATCTATGACAAGGACTCTGGCTCATTTATGGAGTTAAAAAGAAACCCCGTCGAGGCTATGAACGCCTACTGGTAGCAGTGGCTCTTCTTGTGATATTGAAGTATTATGTTACACTACCAAATACTCTTTATCCTATTACCACCTATGGATTCATCTCTAAAGGAAAATTTCCCATTTGAATAGCATTTCTAATAGCCAACATGCATGGTAACCTATATCTTATATACATTATATCATTGTTGCCCAATCACTTTACCGACAGCCATTAATATTTTACACTGCTTTTATTTGATTGGTCGCTTGCATTTATGATTTACCAACATCTCCTTCCATTTTCCCATGCTTGGCGGGTGTGGACACCCTTTTCTGATTGGAGGGGGGATGGTCTGTGTATGAACGACATGTGTGACAATTTATGGATAGTTATGTGATGATTATTAAACTAATTTTTGGTTAAAGGACTACATGATGAATGCACGTGTGTAATAATTATCAAACTAGTTCTGATTGGAGGAAATAAGGAAACCATTATGGATAGCATGCGAATTGATTATGATCCTGCACCAAATATTGCTGACGAGACAAATAACTTAATTGTCTGTGATATTAATTCTCAAAACAACGTCATTTCTTTGTTAATATCTTTAACGTTCTCTGGTGTTGTTCCAAACAGTGAAAGTGTGAGAGAAGTACATGCAAGTGAACCAGTCACAGAAAAACAACAACCATGGGAGGAAAATCCATTCGAAATGAACCCACAGTTCTTAGGGTATCAGACCAGGCTCGTGCGATCCTTAAGTGCACCAGCTGGCTACAATACTTGACTAAATTATTGGGATTTCATGAGGAGATGACACTTGAATTTTTGAAGAATTTACAAAATGGCCACACCATGGTGAAAGGAAGGAACATAGCAATCTCTGAAGAAATCATAGCTGCAGTCATTATACTTCCAATAGAAGGAACGAGATGGACGGACAAACATGTTCTTCTGCAGAATATAGTCATAGTATTTCAGGACCCAAATGAGCAATTGGTGCGAAAAGGAAAAGGAGTCCACCCTACAGCTTTAAGAAAGCCATGGTAGGAATTGGCATCCATAGTGCAGAGGTATATCACATGTGATGGATGATGGGATGTGGTAAAACCTCACTAGCTTAAACTATTAGCTATTTTGAAATAAAAAATTACAGTTAACTTGACATTTTATTTAAATTTTGTATTACATGGTGTTGCTCGTCGGGTCAGAAAGGCAAAGGACCTACATACAGTCATCAGCCATCATGGGCTGATCAAATTATTCATCATTCATGGAGTGGCCCAGTAGTAGCTAACCTGGGATAACCTTGTGAATCCTACTTTGGCCCCACCTATATAAAACCTAGCAATTGAACAACAAGGGCCGAGAGTGACAAGTCCAAAAAGGACACAGAAAAGGAAGAATCTGTCTTTGGCCTCGAGCCCAGCAAAGCAAAGATGCTCTACAAGGATAAAGTCATAGCGACACACCCCAACTCAAATAGATGAGGCATGGCCATCTCACATGCCCCCTCCAAGTCCACAATATGACTCTTTGCAAGACTATGAGGAAGAGGTTTCCCGAGTACTAGAGAATATGTGGATATTTGGTGAAGGAAGGGAGAAATCTGGGAATTTTGAAGGGAAAAATTATGCCCCAAACCAATCTGCCCCTGTTGGCAGTCCTGGTCATGATGAAACCCTACCATTTACTGATAATTTGGAAGAACTGAAGGAACCAGTTCCTTCTATGGAAAAGCCCCTTGAAGTAGAAGTGCATGTAGAAGAAACCATTAGGGAAGGAAATCAAGCAGAAGCTACTAGTTCACTAGAACCCCCAGCTAAGAAAAACCCTACAGAGGAAACCCTGGTAGGTGAAAATAAACTAGGGGGCACCATTTTTACGAAGTCCCATGAGGACGAGGCCCACCTAGAAGAAGGCCCTAAATATGATAATTTCTCAAGAGACACCATTCCATTAGGGTCTCCTAAGAGCGAAGCTCATGAAGAAAGAGACCTGGAAAGTGAAAATCCATTAGGAGACATGGTTCCAATAGAACCCCATCTTGATGTCGACACAATTCCACCTGAACATGAACTTGAAGTAAATACAATTGTACCACCATTGGTCAAAGACCTCACGACTAGGAAAACATATAAGGACAGACTCCGGAAGATGCTTAAAAAGGACAGGAAGCAAAAGAAAACAATTAAGCAGCTAAGAGATTGGTTGAAGGAAGCAGTCAGAGTCAAGAAATTGAAAGCAAAATTGGAGACCACAGGGACCCAAACATAACACTACTCTGGGGAAGATGTTGAAACCCAGACTGAGACCCTTTTGGTTTATTAAAAGGAAACCCAAACGGATTTCCCTACTATTTATGTTGACGTTCAAACTGATATTGAAGAAAACACCCAAGCTGATTGTTGCATGATTCAAGAAGAATCCAAGACTATTTTTCAGGTTGACCCAATGGAAACACATGATGATGAGGTCCATACAAAGGAGATGCCTAACTACATTCTCCTAGTAAGGGAAGTGGTCATTAGGAAATTAAAAAATGAGCTAGTCAAGACTCAGCAGGAATTGACTCGTCATAAAGAGGAAGTAGTGCCCCTATGAGTACACCATGAATTACGAAAGAAATTTGAGGCACTCATGATCATAGAGGATGATACTTTCACAAATTACAAGGATGAACAGAAGAAAGTCAAAAAATCACAGGTCAAGTTACAGAAAGCTAAAGAGAAATTGGAGATTATTTTCTCTCTTCACTCAGATGCCTTATCATGTTGAGCTCTTGCCACCAACTATGCATTGTTCCTAATAGAAATATACCTCTTATTGAAGGTCAAAGTTGTTAAAGATGCAAAGTCAATGGAAATCAAGACGACCCCAGACTTTGTCAAGTGTTTCAAAGAACAATGAACCAGTATAACGCTTCTCGTGTGAATTGTACATGCATAATTTTTTCTTAGAGGATGACTTAAACAATAATCATGGACCCTTCATAGGGGATATCTAATTCCAATCTTTCCTTTCCTTTGCCACTA
>APFE030708395.1:0-17346 GCA_000404065.3 Pinus taeda
ATATTTATAAAAAGGGAGTTATATACCTAGGATAAGGTATTTTATTAGGGATTTAGTATAATAGAGTTAAATGTAAAATATGGCAAAGGACAAGGAAACTCAAAATATTTTTGCACATCTAAGAAAGTGATAACTTCTTAAGTAAATTGCAATATTTTATCTTCAACACTTAAACTTAGAATAGCAAGTTATCTTGAGGGATTTTTATGGAATTTTGCATGAGTTTCCTAAGCAAAATGGCATTTTACTCAGGAAAAGATTGAAAGTGAATGATAATGGATAACTTCAAGTACTTAGGTCTTTTTGATCATAAAGCCAAGGGTCCGGTCCCTCCAAAAGTCAAGGAAATGCCTTGAGCCCCTTTGATCTCCAAATATCTTAGTACTTTGGGAAAATTAGTAAAAACTTAGGGAAAAATTGATGTGGGAAGTTAATGATTTTGACTTTTCTTTCTGTGAATTCTTCAGTGCATTTTCTGCTTGAGTGCTTGTGATGAAGGTAAAAGATTAAATATAATCAACACCATCATTCATCACATAAAACTTTGCAACACCATCTACCTACCCTATCTACTTGACACTACCATTTTCTCTTCTTTATTAGGGTGCATTTAGACTTGCAACCCCTTTTCAATCTTTTCTTTTTACAAGGAAAATCTATCTAATTCTACCCTTATTACATCCAAGGGCTCAGATTAAGCTGTTGAGCACCTCTTATTAACTCTACCTATCTACTTATCTGCCAAGATTAAACTGCTTGGACATATATTTATTCTCTAATGTACAACATGAAATTGAAATATGAGTAAGCCAAGTTTAAACAGTTTGACTTATTCATGAATTGTGGCAAAGGTTTGACAAGCTGCACACAATTGCTTTATTACAAAAATGAAATAGTAGTGGCATTTGGATTTGCACACTTTCCTTGGTCTATTTTTTGTTTAGGGTTCATTTCTTTCACTTTTTTGACCATTTTATCTTTCTTACCCTTTGATTTTTCTTTTAGGGTATACCCTCTTTACATTTTTTTATTTTTTTTGATTTTTTTGGTTTTTCAAGAATATGGAACACCTTTGCTCAAGAAAAAGGTTTGAACATATTCCATAGTTCAATCAAAACAATCATGAAAAATGAAACCTATTGGTATAGGAGTCTAACAGATCCCAAGAAAAAAAGACTTCAAAAGTACATCAAAGAAACCTTCTTCTCCCAGGTACAAGTGTATTTCTTAGTTATTTCTATTCTTGTACAAACTTTGGGCACATGGCAAAATATTATAGGAAATATCACAAAGATAATTTTAATGGTCCCCGTTAATCTCCGAGAACAATTTTGCAAGAAGAAGTCATGAATTTTTACAGATGAACAATATAGAGTGCTTTAAGTGTCATAACATTGGACATATGATCTGTGATCTGGTTGTGAGCGGTGTTTTTTTCATTCCTGCACATTCGCGCACTTTGCCGGCGAATTCAACAATTTTTTTTCAAAAAGCCATAACTTCTTCATCCGGAAGCCTTTTTCAGAGCCGTTTTTTTTAAAACAGCCTATTTTTTCGAGATCTATCCATTGGAACACTTACTTTCAGCATCTTCAGCTTTAGTTTTTTTTAAAATGGAAAGTCCATGCCAAGTCATTCTTAACAGCACTAACTACTTCTAATGGGCATCCTACATGGAAGATTTACTTAGAAGTAAAGGTCTCTACAGAATAGCCACGGACTAAGAGAAGAAACCAAAAGATGAAGACAAGGTTGCAAAATGGGAAAATAGACAAGATCAAGCACGTGGTTTGATAGGGATGTCTATTTCTCCTGATCTTAGATTCCATATTGCAGAACTTGATACTCCTCATGAAGCATTGGAACAAATCACTAAAGTTTTTGGGATTAAAAATGAAATTAGAGCCCATCAACTTGAAAATGAGTTGCTTACATTGGATCCTAATAATTTTTCTTGCATTGAAGATTTCTTGTCCAAATTCAAGACCCTTAGATATCTCTTGGAAGGTGTTAAGGTTAAGAAAGAAGATAGTAACCTTATTTATTCCATCCTTACTAAGTTGGGACCAGCCTACTCTGTATTTGTTTCCACCTTCCATTCTACAAGGGAAGCTTTCATTTGTCAAGGAAAAGACTACAAGGCCCCTTCCTTTGACTCTTTTTGTGATTCTTTAATAAGAGAACAAGAAAAACTCTTACACCTTGGTCTTCTTAATCTTGGAAACTCTTCCAAGAAAGCGTTAGCCGCCCAGCAGCAACCAAATTTAAAGAATCCTAAGAAGTCATATCCTAAAAAGAATGGTCCTAAACCAAACAAGGGTCCTAAGCAAACTCAGTCTCAAAATGAAAGATCATTTCAGCAAAATGATAAGACCAATAAAAACAAATGGAAGAAGACTGATAGACATTGTAACTTTTGTAATCGAGATGGCCACTTAGAATCTAAATGCTTTAAGAAGATGGAAGCCTTGGAAGCCGCAATGAAGAAACATAACATCCATGTGGAGCATTCTTCTACTTCAACTTCAACTTCATCTTCAGGAATGGCACTTTTTGCATGTCGTTGTCAATCATCTCAGTCTGGTTATGCATTAAATGTATCTTCTTCTTCTCATTCTCATGAGTGGCTCATTGATTCTGGAGCCTCTTATCACATGGCCAAAAACAAAGCCATGTTTTCTTCTTTACATGATTGTAACACCAAAAATATATATGTTGGTGATGATAGATCTCTTAATGTTGTAGGGACTGGAGCTGTTCATCTAGACAATGGTCAGTTTAATGATGTATTATGTGTTCCAACCTTATCCAGCAACCTTCTATCTGTATATCAGATAACTCATTCAGGTGAAGGTAAAAATGTTGAATTTTCACCTCATGATGTTGTAATCAAGGATCTAAGAGATCCTAAACAGATTCTAGCTACTGGTATTGCTGATGATTCCACAAGGTTGTATAAGTTTCACAACTTTGGGTCATCAAATCTTCCCTCAGTATTTGTTGCTCATAATGGTGAAGTGAGCAAACTTTGGCATGAGCGATTTGGTCACTTAAACTATCGCTCCCTTCAGCATCTATGTAAAGAAAATATGGTGACAGGTCTTCCTATGGTATTTGCAGAGATGGTGTTTGTTCCGGATGTGTACTCGGAAAACATCATCGGGACAGTTTTGAAAAACGTGCCTCTTGGCACGCCTCAGCCCCTTTACAGCTTGTGCACAGTGATTTATGTGGTCCACTTCCTGTTGCTTCATTCTCTGGCTGCAAGTATTTCTTAACTTTCATTGATGATTTCTCCAGACGCACTTGGGTATACTTCTTAAAACTCAAGAGCAAAGTCTTTAACACATTTTTGGCCTTCAAAGCCTTTGTTGAAAAACAATCTGGACATCAAATTCTTAAGCTAAGAACTGATAATGGTGGAGAATATGTTAAAAACACATTCATCAACTTTTGCACCGAAAATGGAATTCAAATGCAATATACTGTTCCATACACTCCACAACAAAATGGTGTAGCTGAAAGGAAAAATCGCACCTTAAAGGAAATGGCTAATTGTATGCTGCAATCTAAAGGACTCAGTCTTAGTTTTTGGGCCGAAGCAATTAATTGTGCAAATTATATAATAAATCACACTCCTACTAAGGTTCTAAAGAATATCACTCCAGAAGAAGCTTGGAGTCCCATTAAACCAGATGTAAGTCACTTTCGTATTTTTGGAAGTGAAGCATGGGCCCATATTCCAGATGAAAAGCATAAAGCTTTAGAACCTAAGAGTGAGAAATGTACTTTTGTTGGATATTCTGAAGATGTAAAAGGTTATAGACCTATTCCATTTAAGTCCAAAAATGTTATCATTAGAAGAGATGTAAAATTTGATGAAAATAAATCGGCCTGCGAGCCTAGTCCGGCGGATGTGCCACCGCTTCCTATCTCTTCTACTTTTGAAAACATTTCTTCTTCAGATGATGAAAGTGAGGATGACAATCCTCCCCCACCTTCTCAGGATCCTCAACTTCCAAGATGGGTCTGTACTACTCGGGATGCAGCAGGTGATCTTGCCGGTGATCCTACAGATCAACGACGTACACGTTCTCAGTTTGAAAGAGCCTCTTCTTTACTGGCTCAAGCTCCAGTAAATCATGATCTGACACTTTTGCAGAAGCTTCAGGCCATCCACATTGGGAAGCAGCTATGAATGAAGAATATCATTCATTGTTGGCAAATGATACATGGGATCTTGTTCCTCTACCAAAGGGACGCAAACTTGTTAGATGTAAATGGGTTTACAGAACCAAGTATGGACCAGATGGGAAAGTTGATAAACATAAAGCTCGTCTTGTTGCTAAGGGCTTTTCACAGGTTGAAGGCATTGACTACACTGAAACCTTCTCCCCTGTTGCCAAAATGAACTCTATCCGCCTTGTTCTTTCCCTTGCTGCCTCTTTAAAATGGGAAGTCCATCAGATGGATGTTAAATCTGCCTTCTTGCATGGGGACTTGCATGAAGAAATCTATAGGGAACAACCCATTGGCTTCATCCAAACAGACTCCAGCCTTGTATGTCGACTTAAGAAATCTCGTTATGGTCTCAAGCAAGCTCCTCGGGCTTGGTATGCCAAAATGGATAGCTTTCTTCTAGAATCTGGCTTTTCTAGGTGTTATTCTGACAATACTGTCTACACCAAGAAAGTGGGCAACTCTCTTATCATCCTTGTTCTTTATGTTGATGATCTTATTCTTACTGGTAGTGATCCCAACCTTATAAACCATGTGAAGTCCAGCCTTAAAAAGAAATTTGAAATGACAGACTTAGGACACTTACACTATTTTCTCGGTCTTCAAGTCTTGCAATCCAAGGAGGGTATTTCCCTTTCCAGTCCAAGTATGCTTGTGATATTCTTCGTCATTTTCACATGGAAGATTGTAAGCCAAATCCTTCTCCCTTTCAGTCTGGAGTCAAACTTTCAGTCTCTTGTACTTCTCCTGAAGTTGATGCTACCTTATACCGTCAACTTGTAGGAAAACTCTTGTATTTAACCCATACTCATCCTGACCTTTCCTTTGTTGTTGCCTTGTTGCTCGTTTTATGCAAAACCCCCGTGAAAGTCATTGGAAAGCAGCTAAAAGAATACTTCGTTATGTTCGAGGTACAGTACAGTTTGGGATTCATTACAGTGCCAAAGCAGCTCCTCTATTAGTTGGTTTCACTAATTCTGATTGGGCTGGTGACCCTGATGATCGGAAGTCTACTGCGGTTATGTCTTCACTCTTGGTTCAGGACCTATTACATGGGCTTGTAAGAAACAGGCTGCCATTTCTCTTTCGTCAGCAGAAGCAGAGTATCGTGGTGCCGTGGAAGCTAGTAAGGAAGCCTTGTGGCTTCGTCAGATCCTATCAGAATTGGGCTTTGAACAGCAGCATCCGACTACACTTTGGTGTGATAATCAAAGTGCCATTCAGCTTTGCAAAGATCCAGTTCAGCATCAGCGCAGCAAACACATTGAACTTCACATGCACTTCATCAGAAAGCTCATTCATGACCATGTTCTTGAAGTGCAATATTGTTCAACAGATGATCAGGTTGCAGACATCTTCACAAAGGCTCTCACAGAGGCGAAGTTCACTAAACTTCGTTATATGCTTGGAGTTCAGGAAGTTGTCACTAAGGGGGGATAGGCTCTAGTGCCTCCTTCCTTCTCCTATTGTGTCATATTTGTAAATCCTTCAATCCTATCCCAAGTTGTTCTTAAGGGGCGATGTTAGGATCTTCCGACACATAGGAAATAGTTAAGTTCAACTTGGTCTAGTATAGAGTTAGGTATAGAGTTAGGTAAAGTGTGTTTCTTTACCGTTGTACATTTTGTAACTTACAATCCGACGGTCACGATATGTAGTGATCCGACGGTTCATTCTCTCCTCGGTATTACCGACACTTGATCAGTGGCTTGACACCCGATTGGTCCATGAATTCTATTTAAAGCGCATGGAGGGTCATTTGTAGGTTAACCGTGCATGAGAGAAGCTTATGTAAATTTTCATTCTTTTATTAATAAATTGCCTGTAGTAGCCACGATTGGCGCAGGCCGTGGACTGTTTCCCTCTCTGAGGGTTTTAACCACGTCAAAATACTGGTGTATTGATCTGTGATCTGGTTGTGAGCAGTGTCCTTTTGGTGTTCTGTCTGAGGAACTTACCCTGTAAATTCCTACAGCACGTGATTGTAACTTGAATTGGTCCCCTACACAAGCTAGAACCATGCCAAAGAAAAAGGTTACACAAGTATGGAGAAGGAAGCAAACACAATCCATAAGTCTCTTAAATTCACGAGCCAACAATACATGTTGTTGACTTGATGATATCATCCTCGATTTTCCAAGTATTTTTTGGTAAGACTGCCAAAAAGAGATCATGCATACAGTTAGGGGGAGCTTGTGATTCTTGATTATTCTTGTAGAAGCTATTTGTGAAAGGGCGCTATGAAACCGTTGATGAGTCACACATGGACAATCAGCCTTGATAGATCATCTCTCGAGAGAAACTCCATTAAATAACATGATCCCTTACTTATCCAATGGATTATTGTTGAGGATCTCTTCCATTTGTTCACTAAGCAAGTAATCTTTCTTTAGCTATAGGAGTTTATGTAGGCAAGGGGAGTTGGTACATCACATGAATAAATTTAGACAAATCCATCATGGACCACATTGTCAGAAGGAAGAGCACCATGACATGGGAAGTAACATACCAATGAAGAAAAGAAGTAGATTGACAAAGGGAGTACTTGGGCACCTTGTTTTCCATTGATGTCAAAAGGGGAGAGAATGTTGGAAGGGAAATAATATTTCCATCAATGGAAAAGGGGGAGATTGTTAGTCAAGATTGTCATTGATGTCAATATGGCATTGACGATATGACAAATATTCTTTTGATGTGTGATGTTGCTCTAACCATAGGGAAATATTGATTCCTAGCTTTGCATAATTCTCTAACCCTGTTGAAGCAAACACTACTCCTAATCATATCCAAACTATTGAAGAAGTTCCAAGTGTGAAGACCTTTCATATAAAACCCTATCCTAATCCTTTTACATATCCTAATGAAACCCTAGATGAATCTTTAGGCATTAAAATATTAATGCAAGTTCCATATAATATCCTAGCCATATTGAAACATACACACCATATTTACATGAATACCCAAATCCTATGAAATATAACTTTATCCATAAAATGGAAAACCATTTTTATGATGTTTTTATTATATAAAATAAATATTTTATTAAAATAAACTCTTAATTCCCAAACACCCACGAAAAAATCATATAGCTATGAACCTTACCATTACCATATAACATGACTTTGTTCAATGGCAAACAAACGTGACATACTTGTTCCATATGACCATACATGGTAGACAATGTATAATTGCAGCACGTTCATGGTAGAAGGGATACAATGGCAGACAAGGCATTTTGCATGGCAGATAAGGCGATTTTCCATAGTTCTTATATGATCCATATTCACATGGCATACAGATGTAATGCATGTATGTTACATCACATGGCAGACCTATATATATATATATATATATATATATATATATATATATATATATATCCACACTAAACATTGGTTACAGTTCATTTAAATTTAAAAAATGCAAATCGATTCTTCTAAAGGATTGAATGTTCATAAAATCAAATAAATATTAAACCATTATAGGTCAGCCAACAAAAGAGATGTATTTTTTCAAGGTTCACGTTCAAGAAGCCTATTAATAGGAGGTATGAGCTCCTTGTTTGTATTATTATTTTTTCGCAGATTATAAAGACAAAAGTCTATTATATGTTCACAACTCGTGTACTGAAGGAGGCAGAATTGAAGACTTGTTTTAGGTTATGTATATTGTAGCTCTTATGATATCTTAGACCTTACCTCTGTCTGTCTCAGACTTGCTGTGATAAATTTCCTATGGGAACCTACAATACTTAAGATTTTTTTACAAGTGTAATTTTAGACAAAAGGCTCGGAACCCTTGACAGATTCAGGCTGATACATAAATGGTACATGATCTCAACTTTGGTGGGTGCTCTCAAACTATTGCAGAAGTAGTGAATGTTCTCAGACTATAGTGGGGTGCTGGTGCAGGAGTAGTTGACATTTCTTGACTGTGCAGTTTTATATTGCAACATATCTTTCTCGGGACTGTGCATACTTGTTGTGGCTCAGTGTTGATTACTTACTGTGGACTCACCTATGGGCTGTGAGCAAGAACCTCGATCAGTTGTTGAGGACTGTGGTTCATACCTCCTATGGTTCAATTTGTGTGACAATGAAAAATTAGAATGTGAATTAGTGGGTCTAAGAAAAGAACTTGAGAAGGCAAAATCTATGAATCTTAGATTTTCTAAAGGATCAAAAACCTTAGATGAAATCATCAAGGTTCAACATTCTCCTCTTATAAAGATTGGTCTTGGATACGCTAGAGTAACATTCGAACCAGAAAAGCCTTCAACCATCACCAAAAGCTATGTTGATGCAACAAAAACTAGTCAACAATGCTTCAATCCTCAGTAAAAGCCAAAAGGTACTCCCTAGGTAAATCATGCTCATTTTCCTCCAAGGGTGAACATCAATAGAAGCACCAAACAAAAGATGAACAATACCAAAAGATTTTATGATCACATAAACTTCTTCTTTAATGGACAATGTTTTTCATGCCATAACTTTGGTCATAAAGCTGCTCAATGTGTTGCTTACAAAAATATCATGAATAGAGAAGTAAGAAAACAAAGGAGCGTGACAGGAATCAAGAAAAGCTTTTATAATAACTTTTCTCCTCTTGAAGATGAAATTGAATGTTCATTTTGAAATAACTTTGGTCATGAAGAATTTGAATGTAAGAGAAAATTTTGGTTAACAATTGAAAAGGAGAAAACATCATCAAATTCCAAGGCATGGAAACATAAGGAATTTCAGTTAGAAATATGTGGCATATATCTCTTTGCAGAAGGACAAGAAAATCAGTGGTACATTAATAGCGAATGCTCTAAACACATGACAAGTGATAAAGATAAACTTCTTTCATACAAAGCTTTAGACAAGGAAAATAATGTCTCTTTTGGAAATGACACACTAGTTGTCATTAAGGGTAAAGGTTTTGTTTATTTAAAAGAAAAGGTTAAAGCTGGAAATGTTATGTATGTTGATAGTTTAAAGCATAACTTTTTCAGTGTTAGTCAAATGTGTGATCAAGGAAATGAAGTTGTGTTTCGATCAAAAGAATGTGTGGTTTGTGAGCTTGGCACAGGGATCACCATAATCAAAGGTACAAGAACTCCAAGCAATCTATATATACTAAAAGGAGGTCAATAATAATGTTATTTAAGAAAAATAGAAGAGAACTGGTTATGGCACATAAGATTGGTGCACCTAAGCTTTTCTCAAATAAGAAAAGCATGCAGGCTCAAGGCGGTTCTTGATCTTCCAGATATCATGATCCTAGAAAATACCGCCTGCAAACCATTTCAATTCTGTAAGAAAACTAGATTTCAATTCAATGCCAAAGAAGGATTAGAAAGTAAGCCTCTTGAACTCATTCCCACTAATTTTTGTGGGCCAACACGGAAAAAGTCACCTCATGGAGAAGAATACTGCATTTTATTCGTTGATGATTTTTCTAGAATGTGCTAGATTGGGTTACTAAAGCATAAAGATGAAGCATTTGAAAAGTTTAAAGTCTTCAAAGCTTTAGTTGAAATGAATTAAATCTAAAAATCGAATGTCTCATATCTGATCGGGGAGGAGAATTCATATCAAATGATTTTTTTGAATTTTGTGAACAACATGGAATAAAGAGACAATGCTCTGTTGCCATAACTCCCAACAAAATGGCGTGGTGGAAAGAATGAATAGAACAATTCAATAAATGGCTCGAGCTATGCTTGATGAGTCTAGAACTCCTTACACCTTCTAGGGTGAAGCTACACATACTGCAGTAAATATTCTCAACAAAGCTCATGTACGTGTAATTAGTGATCAAACTCCATATGAATTCTGGTATGGTAAGCCTCCTACTATAAAACACTTCAGAGTTTTTGGAAGAAAATGTTTCATCAAAAAGACCGATGAAAAACTTGGTAAGTTTGAACCTAGAGTAGACAAAGGAATATTTCTTGATGCATTGATGTTGTAATCGATGAAGCACGTAGAAATCTAGAAAATATGACATCGGAAAAGGAAGATGATAATGATGAAGATGGTGAATGCTTTCTTGTATCAAACAGAAATGATATAAAGGAAGAAAGAAATGAAGCATCAAAAGAAGATATATCTGACAGGGAAAAGGATCCATCTAGGTATGTTCAAAAGTATCATCCAAAATCTCAAATTCTAGGAGAAAAAGGGTCTAGAGTACAGACAAGAAGAACTATTGTAGGAACTTCTAGTTATCTAGCATTATTATCCTCCATAGAACCACAAAATGTCAATGAAGCTAGTAAAGATGAATGTTGGGTTAAGGCCATGGATGAAGAACTTAAAAAAATTGAAAAGAATGATAATTGGGAATTAGTTCCTAGACATCATGATAAAAATGTTATAGGAACAAAATGGATATTCAAGAATAAGTTAGAATGAAAATGGAGAGGTTATTAGAAATAAAGCAAGACTTGTTTTGTAAAGGGTATGCTCAACAAGAAGGTATATACTTTGAAGAAACTTTTGCACCTATTGCTAGACTTGAAGCCATAAGAATGTTTCTTTCTCTTTCAAGTTTTCAAAAATTCGAAGTGTATCAAATGGATGTAAAATATGCATTCATTAATGGAGATTTAGAAGAAGAAGTATATGTTGAAAAAACAAAAGGATTCATTCCGAGAAATGATGCAAAGCTTGTATGAAAACTCAAAAAGTATCTATATGGATTGAAACAAGCTCCAAGGGCATGGTATTATCATCTTGACAAATATTTTCAACAAGGTTTCACAAAAGGATCTACAAAAACTTATATAGAAAAATTGAGAATGATAAACTGCTAATTATTGTTGTTCATGTTGATGATATCATCTTTGGCAGTAATAAATAGTTTATGAGTCAAAACTTCGCTTCTGTTATGCAGCAAGAATTTGAAATGTCTTTACTTGGAGAACTAACTTATTTTCTTGGTCTACAAGTACAAAAAACAAAAGATGGCATCTTTCTTTCACAAACCAAATATCTCAACCAGATTCTGAAGAAGTACGAAATGGAAGATTCTAAACCAGTATGTACTCCAATGGTAATAGGATGTAGTCTTAGTTCTAATGATGAATCTCCTATAATGAATCAACCAGCGTACAAATCTATGATTGGAAGTCTACTTTATCTAACAGATATCAGACCAGATATCATGCATGCAGTAGGAATTGTTGGAAGATTCCAAGCTAGTCCAAAGGAATCACATCTTCAGTCTATAAAATGAATATTAAAATATCTCCAAGGAACTCATGACTTTGGTCTATGGTGTCCTAAAGATACAAATCTCACTCTTCATGCATATACAGATGCAGATTGGGCTGGAAATGTTGATGACCGAAAAAGCATTAGTGGAGGTGCATTCTATATGGGATCACAATTAGTATCTTGGTTTAGCAAGAAATGAATTTCTTTTTCCTTATATATAGCTAAATTAGAATATGTGGTTGCTACATCTTGCTACACACAACTACTTTGGATGATGCAAACATTACAAGATATTCAAATCACATGTTCTCCACCCATCTCTATTCTATGTGATAATACAAGTGTCATTAGTATTTCGAAAAATCCATTCATGCACTCTAAGACCAAGGAAATACCCATTAAGTACCACTTTCTATGAGAACAAGTGCTTGAACAAAAGGTTAAATTGGAGTATGTTCCCTCCAAATAACATGTTGCTGACATATTTACCAAACCGCTTCCGAGAGAAGCATTTGAATATCTTAAACAAAAGTTGGGAGTTGTTTCTTCCTTATCCTGATGTTAAAACCAATCTCAGAGGAATTTTTTCTATACGTGGGTTTCATGAAGCAGAGTCACATATATACGCGAGGTTCTATGGCTACAGTAGTGTATGTGTTTTTCTGATAGGAAAACAGTGGGTTAGACTCAATATCAGTTTCTGACATGGGTGTTTATTCTAATATTGATGGTTACAGTATCCTAATATGCTTTGTTCATTACTATTTATTTGATTCATGAAGACGCCTTGATGAATGAATTATTGACAATGCACATGTATCACAAGTTCAGGGGGAGCATTAGCCTTCAAAAACATTATGTATTGTTGGCATCATGGTTGCTGAATTCAACTATTGTCTCAGATATTCATATCATTTGTTATAAAGGTCATGTAATGATCTGGACTTAAACAGGAACGCAACAAATTATAGAGATAACCATAAACACAGATATGCAGCAGAAATAATACTTCATTTCATCAATGTAAAACATTGAAATATGCTTACAAACAGTAATGGAAATAAACCAGCTAAGGCGATGGTAGCTAATCTCTGAGAAGAGATGTGGCGGATACATGCCTCTGAACTGTGTTACAATGAGGCTCGAAGGCCTATTTATTGTTGAGAAACAATGGAAAACCCTTAACATTCCAAAACCTAACCCTAGAAGATGAAACACAAAATTGTGGGCCCTGTTTGGGTAAATTAGTACATCAACTTCTCGGGGTCATAACTTTGGCATACGATCTCCATTTGACGCGTACAATAGCTCGTTAGAAAGATCTATCTGAGCACTACCTCTTTGGGAAGGGAAAAATTAGTGCATGGACCCATGTTGCCCCCAAAGTTCCCCAAAAAAGTCGTTTAGGGCCTCAAAACAGCTCCAGAAGTTTAGGACCCGAAAAACAAATAAAAATAGTAAGTTGTGCTACAATTAAGGAAACTAAAAATGTTGAGAGAAACAATGGTGGGGGTCCAGGTGGACTTGGTAGGTGGCCACCAAGATCCACCTAGATCATTCCTCCCCCCTTAGGAAGAAATGGTCCCCATTGCGTTGAGTTCCTCCACGAGATGAGGAAACTTTTGGTGAACTTGGTCCCTAGTGAGCCACTTTCCCTGGTGAAGGAGTTGGCCTGCTTTGACAACTTGATACAGTTGGATATTCTGTTGGCGAGTGTTCTTGATCTGTGTGTCCATGATCTGATCAGTTGCAGCTTGTTCCATGCAATCTGGATTTAATTCTGTGGGTGTGAGCTGTTCTGCAATGTCAGATGTGTCTAGCAATGGTGGAAAGTATGGTCAAAGGCGATCCAAATTGAACACTAGGTGCGGGCCAAGGAATGGGGGAATGTTGAGCTCAAATGCATTATCTCCCACAGCCTTAGTAATGGTGTAAGGACCATATCAGAGTGGTCTCATTTTTCTATAGGCTCCAGTAAGGTGTTCCTTTTGCAAATGCAACGAAATTTTATCGCCCACATGAAACTTGTGTGGCACCCAATGTTGATCATGTCGCTGCTTGTACTTGGCATTTGATTTCTCCAGACTGTCATGGACTTGCTGGCGAATATGTTGGATGTACTCAATGAAATTGGTTGCCTTGTCTGTTTTGAACTGGACATGAGCCAAATCTATGTCAGTAGTTGCAAGTGGCATGGCCACATCAATGGGGCATAATGGCTAGAATCCCAAGCCCACTTGAAAAGGCCTGTGGCCAGCCGAGCTGTGAAGAGATCGGTTGTAGCTGTGCTGAACATAGGGGAGGCTCTCGTCCCATGTGTGTGGATGCTTTGAGTTTTACATGCGCAGAATGTGCACAATAATCCTATTGACAACCTCTGTCTGGCCATTAGTTTGAGGATGGAAGGCTGTGGACTTAGTGAGTTTGGTGTCCAACATTGACCAGAGACTGGACCAAAATGTACTGAGGAATTGACTATCCCAATCTGAGATGATAGACTGTGGGATCCCAAAGTGCACCCACACTCGTTCAAAGAAGAGTTTAGTAGTGGCTTCTACTGTGATATTCTTCTTGCAGGCTGCCATAATGGCCATCTTTGAGAACTTGTCGACGACCACAAAAACACAGTCATTTCCATGCTTAGTGGAAGGAAGGCCTGACATGTAATCCATTGAGATGGATTCCCAAGGTCAATTAGGGGTAGGAAGCGGGGCATAGAGGCCTTGCTTCTTGATGGGCGGTTTGGAAATGGCACATGTAGTACATGATCTGATGTACTTCCCAACATCCTGTCGAAGATTCGACCAATAGAAGTACTTTTACAGTATTGCCACTGTTTTCTCAACCCCGAAATGCCCAACAACGCGCCTGTAGTGTGCTTCCCAAATCATCTTGGCACGCTCGCTTGAAGGAACACAAAGGTGACCCAGGTGGCATAACAGGGCATCCTGGAGGTGAAAATCTAGAATGTGTCAACCCTCCAAGAGTGTCTGGTATGTGTGGCCGAATTCTGGGTCGCTTTTGTAGAGAATTGGCCAATCAGAAGTCTCGTGCCCACAAGAGTTGAGCACAGTGGTTAACGCCATGATCGGTGGTCAACTGAGGTAGTCTGCAACATTATTGGTGCTTCTCTTCTTATACTTGATATTCAAGTGGAACTGTTGCAGGTATGTAGACCAGTTCTGATGGTGATCATTCTATTGTAGTTGGCAAGACCTAGAAAGTTGCGAAGCTCTGTCAGAGTGGTTGGAGATGGCCAATCCCGAATGACTTGGATCTTTGCTGGATCCACATGCACTCCCTGTTCATAAATAATGTATCCTAGATACTGAACATGGGTCATGCCAAAAGTGCATTTCTCCAAATTGGCACATAGCTTGTGTTGTCGCAGTGTTTGGAGAACCTGTTGGATGTGGTGGAGGTGCTCTTCCCAACTCTGGCTGAAGATCAGAATGTCATCCAAGTATACCACTACAAATGAGCTGGTGAATGGCCGCAAGATGTCATCCATTAGCCTCATGAAGGTTACAGGAGAATTCGTCAATCCAAAAGGCATAACCAACCATTCGAAAAGGCCCTCCTTGGCTTTGAAGGCAGTCTATCAGAGGGTTCGATTGGTACCTATTGATATCCTGACTTCAGATCAATCTTGTTGAAATATTTCGCCCCCTTTAGTTGGTCTAGGAGGTCATCAATCCACGGGGTAGGGTACCTATTACGAATAGTGATCTTGTTCACTGCCCGATAGTCAATACAGAGTCTCCAAGTCCCATCCTTCTTCTGTACCAACACAATCGGGCTCCCACAAGGCGATGAACTCGGACGGATGTGACCTTTCTATAGGAGCACCTAAATCTGCCTCTTGATTTCATCATTCTCTAGAATGGAGTGCCGATAAATTGGTCCATTGGGTAGTGGCGCACCTGGGGTCAGATCGATGGAGTGCTTGACCTGACAGTGCAGAGGAACCCTTGCCGGGGAGGTGAAGATGTCCTCGTGCTCCTCCACGATCTTGTCCATCTGTAGTTGTCGTGCAGAGGGGCCCTGTCTGGAGGCCATGGCCATTGTCTTCTTCTTTCCTTGAGGGCGTATCATCAGGAAAACAAATTTCCCGGTTTTGGAAATGAGCTTACTGCATTGTTTTTCACTAATCAAAGAGATGGCGGTAGGCAGTGCTACCTCTGGTATCCTGTACAACTTATTTCCCAGTGTAATAATAACAACACGGGGCCTTGATTCATACACAACATGTTGCTTCCACAAGTATGGCTGTCCTAATAATACATCACAAACTTCAAGGGGAGCAATGTCACACAATACCTCATCCGTGAAGGGCTTGATGTTGTATGGAAGGCGATACTGTTGGCTCACACGAAGATCCCGTCTTGGTGAAGCCACCCGATAGTGTATGGTTGTGGATGTGCTGTGGTTGGTAAGCCCAACCGCTTCATGACCTCTACCGAAATGAGGTTCTTTTGGCTCCTGCTATCGACAATGAATTGTAGCGGGGAGCCCTTTACCCACATCTGGGAGTGGAAGAGACACTCCTCCTCCTCTGGATCTTCGGGTTCATTTTTCTGGACCTTGGCGGTAGCAACAAAGGTGTTGGGATCGACATCAATGATCTGCTTCCCTTTTTCATTCCCCTTGCCGGGTTCTGACTCAGATTCGGAACATGCGTCTGATTCTGAAACCTTTAGCTCAGCCACCAGTGACTGCTTGGCCCAACACTCACTTGTGTTGTGAGTGGAGCTCTTATGGAACTCACACCATTTTCCTGTGTCCTTTTTAGGCTTTGCGACACCGTTCTTTGCTTGCAGCTTTGGCGGGTTGTCTTGGGTTGCCTCGCCTTGGCTTTGTCCTTTGCTCTATGGTTTAGGGGCACCTTTCCCTTGCCTTGGATTCGCAGACCAAAAGTCTCGCTTCTTCTGTTTAAACTTCTGCTTGAGCTTGATGACATATCGGTATGCTGTGCCGAGTGAGGAGATGTTTAGAAATTCTATTTCTTCCTGGATGTACTTGTGCAAGCAACTGTGATATTTGAGTATCAAATGCTGCACCGAATCCTTGATACCCAACTTTGTGCAAAGGGTATGGAAAAGATTGGTGAACTCCGGCACGTCTTGGTCCCTTCCCTGCCGCAGTGTGGTCCACTTTATGTATTCATCCTCATAGTTTCCTATAGGGTAGTATTGCTCCTTGATGGAACCCTGGAATGAATTCTAGGTGGGTGCGGCTGAAAATAGTGAGCCGGTACTTTCATCCTTATATTCGCAGTAGGTTTCCCACCAGTCCTTGACATGGGGGGCCGCTTTGAGAAGAGCGAAAACAATCTTTTCCCGACTCGAAAATTCATGAACATAAAAATAACCCTCTAGTAGATTTAACCATTTGTCTATGGCATCTACGTCTATCTGACCCTCAAATATGGGGATTTCAAAATTAACTTGTACCTTAAAGGGCGTGGCGTTTCCAGAGTAGCTGCTGGAAGCCGATGTGTTGCTTCTGGGTAGTCGCTGAAGGATCTGTGCAAAGCTGTCCATTATCGCGTTCTGTTGTCACTCGAGGGCTTCTTCGAGCAAGATTTTAATAGGATATCCTGCCCCCTCGCCTTTGTTCTCATCCACCATGGGATGTCGTCCGGATTTGTGAGGCTGGTCTTGCAACGATTCGACCAGTTCAAGCCCTAACTCCTTATATCCCGACCTCGTTGGGGACATGCAAAGAAAAACAGAGAAAAAGTAAACCGCTTTGATACCCCTGATCCAGACTTAAACAGGAACGCAACAAATTATAGAGATAACCATAAACACAGATATGTAGCGGAAATAATACTTCATTTCATTAATGTAAAATACTGAAATATGCTTATAAACAATAATGGAAATAAACCAGCTAGGGC
>APFE030708395.1:17802-42802 GCA_000404065.3 Pinus taeda
ACTACCACTTTGGGAAGGGAAACATCGGTCCATGGACCCATGTTGCCCCCAAATTTCCCAAAAAACGTCGTTTAGGGCCTCAAAACGGCTCCGGAAGTTCAGGACCCGAAAAATGGCTAAAAATAGTAAGTTGTGCTACAATTAAGGAAACTGAAAATGCTGAGAGAAACAATGGTGGGGGTCCAGGTGGACTTGGTAGGTGGCCACCAAGATCCACCCGGATCATGTAAATACCTATGGCGTCATAATATGTCTCTTTGTCATAGTCTTTTATGAATGTGTCCTTTTGGACATATGATGTAATTTTTACCCCCACTTTGCATGGGAAGGATGATGTAATAATTGTAATTTTTCAAGTCATGTATGAACATTTGGCATATCCCCACTTGGTTGGGTGATTTATGTATGTATAAGTCATTGGTGATAGGAAGGTCATACTCACATAGTTGAGTTATAGAGTCATGTTATTCTTTTGAAAAATATTTCCGTAGACTCTGCATGTGCTCAAGGGAGCATGGATAATATAGTGCATATCGGCATGTAAAAAGGAGAATATCTTGGTTTGCCCTTTGCCCTTGATGTCAAAGGGGGAGAGTAACTTGGTGTTGCTTCTTGACATATCTAACAGGTTCTATAGCTTGAAGTAATCAACACCAATATGGTTGCCATCAAGTCCAAAGGGGGATATTGTTGGCATTATGGTACAGGTGTTGTCCTTGATGGAAACCCACTCACAGGTTAGTTCAGATTTGATGAAAGGAAACTCACATTGTAACAAGTCAATTCAGAGGTAAGAGGGTAATGGTACATAAGAACATGATGATGGCACAAAGGAATTCAAATCAGAATCAAACAATTGAAGAAAAATAATGTTTTAAGTTGTATACACAGGTTCACCTAGTCCAAATAGCGTTTACAAGCGGGCTCATATAACAAAAGGCATGTATACATATGCATGCAATTTCTCAAGAGGAAAAGTGCGTATGGCATGGAAAATAAAGATTAACGAATACCAAGGGTTTATACTATGGTAATAGCCCACAATATTGAGCGGAATAACAGTTACTTGATCCCGTCTAAGAATACCACATGTTCTAAGTGTTGTTTTGGTTCGAAGCATTGAGAAAGGCTAAAACTATATAAGGAGGAGACGATCAAAGGGTTAAGTATGCAAGTGAAAGGGTTTTTCATGAATACTTCTATATGAAGTATATTTTTTGTTGTAAGGGCTATGGTTGATATAAATTTGAAATATCTTGTGCACCTTTAGATACAATGTTAGATCAGGATCATGAAACTTGAAATTACTTATCATTGTATGATATGATAATGGATGGGCTAGATCTAAATGCTAACACATGTTTTATCCTTTAAATGTTGTGATCTAGGTATGTATGAAGTCTGGAATAGCTGCGAAGTTATACATTATTATTTGCAGATCTATACACTGGTTCACCTTGGTGAAGGCATGTATACACACTGATTTGTCTCTTCCATGTAGCATGTGTAGAAGAAAAACTTGTTGTTCAAAGATGATTGATCTATCTGATTAGTGTTGCTGTTTTACTGTTGTTTTTCAATGGTGTCTTCATAAGATTTGAAAGTAAGTCTGATTGCATAAGGAGATTGAGTCTAGTTGATTGATTGATTGAGTTAGAAGGGTGATCTTTGTTGCTATCTATATATAACTCTGTAATATGATAGTAGATCTTCAGAATGTCATTGGTTGGTATATTGTTTGGTTCAGAGGTTTTATGATTCAGTATCTTTAGAGGTATACGTAGTTTGGGCTAAAGGAAGTAGTGTATACATGCAGGTTGGCTTCATTGAAGTAGCGTATACATTATGACATATGATTTTTGAGGTTTCAGTTGGTTCTAGTTGTTGATGCAGTGTTCTGGGTTCAGATCTGTGTCCTGGTGATAGTGATATGATTGTTTAGATTGATTGATTTTTTTTATGCAATTATATTTGATGGTTGTTGATTTTGAACTTCAATGTTATTGATGGGTCCAGTATGAAAATTTGATGAAACATGGCCTTCATATTGTATTATTTTATACCAAGAGTAGCATTCTGAAAATTTATGAAATGTGGTCCCTGGAGGAAGAGTGAAGATAGTAGCCTTTTGTAGGCTGGCACTTATGTACTAGTAAAAATATAAACTAGTACAAGAGCTAGGGGGTTGGAGCTCCCTTCCAGTAGAAGATGGAAAATGGGTGAAGGTTGTAGCCTGCAACAAGTAGATACCTGCATACTGGAAAGTCTGCACCAGTACCAAACTTGTAAACACTTTTTATTATAAGAAGATTGAAGACTGGGACGAAAACAATGGTTTCTTTTCCCTCATTGGGTTTCCACCTGAAAAATCCTGGTGTTCATGTAAGTTGATTATATGTGTTTATTTATTCTATTCTTACTGCATCTATTTCCTACTTAGTAAATGCATCACACTCTGATTTAAGACATTGAATTAAATGTTTATCCATGTTTATTTTATATACTATGGTTTCATTCTTTATAGGCGTGGACATATGCTGGTTGGTTTCAAAAAAATAGTGTATGCAGTTTGAAAAGGAAAATCATTATTGTTAAAGTTAAAACATTGATTCACCCCCCACCTCTAAGCATTTTTCCCAACAACTGCATTGAGGAACCAAGTAGAGATAGCTAAAAATGACCCTAAATATCATGTGAAGGGTGAAATATGGTGGATATGATAGGCCAATTAATCTCATGTTTCATTATGGATTATGATGAATATACTTAACAAAAACCTCCAATTATATATGATTCTTGAAATATTATTCCTAATAATTTGGTATTGACCATTCCTTTTCTAAGCCAACACAAAGACCCTATGATGAAAATTTTGGATCAACATGCCAAGTAAGAACCCATAAGAAAAGATATCTAAATTCTTAGGATCCATGAAAGTGATATCATACTAGTGAGCAATAGACATCATATAAAGTGCATCCAGCAGGTGGGAATAAATTATCACTCCTAAACAAATAATCAATGGTCCTCCACATTCCTCCACATTTACATGGGATTCAATAATATTCTTTGGCCACTCCAAATCCCCTGCATATATTTTAAATTAATCCTAATTGAGGGAAGAAGCATTAGGTTTCCTTCATCCTAAAATAGTTCTTATAGATTGGAACCATGATTCCTATAGGCATATGGGCCACCAGAAAACTAAGTCTCCTTGGTATTCAAAATGTTGAGTTTTGTCTTTTTCCATTGTACCTACAAAACTCTTTAGAATCTTATTCATAAGATAATCCTCTGAAATGCTTTCTCCATGATATTGTAGTCTTCAACTAGATTTTTTTTCCTAGAAGGAATACTGAAAATGTAGATGCATTTTGACAGGAAACATTTGGCTCCATATGGGAACTTGTACTCATCAAAGATTGAAAGAGAAATCCAATCTCTGCTATACCTACTAAAACTACCATGAAAACAAAGAGAATATATGTGATGGGATAGGTTAAGGCTCTAATCCCATAACCTCACATGCAATACAAAGTTTTTTTCTATATTACAAAATTCTCAAAATTGGTTTTACAAAGACATAAACCAACATGCCAAAGGAAACATAAAAATAAATCCTAATGCTCTTAAGTCAAGCTTATTCTTCTTATCAACTCTAAAATAGGAAAATGACAATGATTGGTGAAGAAAATAGCCAATGCAACCCTCAAATGATCTCATAAACAACATTGATTTTATTTTGTGTTTGGTTATGAACCAGAACAAGGATACGTAGAAAATTAATGGAATACATGCTAGAAGCTGCATCATTTCAAGACCAAAATTTGAATATATTCCTAGAAAATTGAAAAAAAACAATAGATCATTCCAAGTATGGCTTACACCACTACAGTATCTCCCTATACAGTGGTACATGGGTTGATATGAAAAAATCAATGAAATATCCAACATGCCTTTAAGTAGCAAAAGTTTAGTCAATGTCAAAAATCTACAATAAAAATTCTCATTAGAGCAATTTTTCTCCATAAAAGGAAGAAGTATAAATTAATAAGCCATGTGCGCCACATCAGAATTATGTATGTCACATTAGACTACCTTAAAATTATGAAATGAATGTTAAACATAATAATAAATAGTTTAAATTATTGTTCGCAAACAATATTATATATATAGTTGGGGGTGTTGATGTAAAGGACTTGGTGATAACACCTGGCACCCGATCGGACATGATGGGCAATTAAGTCTCTGGAGACAAAACATAATAGCACATGCATTGGCATGAAAGGTTTACATTTGTCATTTGTTATTAATTGGATTAGTATGGTGGTCTCTAGTTTCATTACTGAAGGTATATATGGATGTGAGGGTAAACCCTCAACCTCCTATTATATGCACTATTTCATGCCTGGGATAGAGAGTTTCTTGGAATTTAGGTTAAAGTCCGGAATTGCAGTGTAAGAGGTAGAGCTGAAAGTTTTCAAAGGTGGTGGAATATTTTTCCTTTTCCCCTAGGAGACTAGATCTATGTATTGCGGTAAAAATCTTGTAAGGATGGTGTGTTAGAGTCTACCATCGGGGCATACCAAGTCAAGTTATTTTGCTTCTTAGTTATTTTAGTCTTTCTACTTTTAAGTTGTGTTGAATTTGGTTATGGGGTCTCAAAGCATATTTCTTTAGGTTTGAAAGATTGGCAGAAGGTTGTGCTACAAGGCAAGGGTGTTTTATTTTTTTTCATGTGGTTCTGGGTCTTTTCCAAGGCCATGTTGCAAGGTGATGGTCTTTTAATTATGTGCATGTGGTTTTGGGCTCTGATCTTTTGGTTTTTTTCCCAATTTTGGATAGAGGTCCACTATATAGTTTGTGAAATTCGGAGGTTGGTTTGCTGAATCTACAAAAATTCAAGAAAGAATTTAGTTGTTTGTGTTAACAAGTTATGCTCCTCATTTTAGTTTTTGGGGATTGTGTGTATATGTGGGTCTCTCTCTCTCTCTCTCTCTCTCTATCCATGCCACCAAGGTAGAGAATGAGATTTAGATGTGGGAATGTGGAAGTGTTCCTCAAGGCCAGCGAGGAGCCAAACAATTTTCTCATGACTCAACTGCCACTTATTTTAATTCGGTTTCGCTAGAGACTAGGAAATAAATTCGAAATTTGCAGACTCAAGAAGGGATTGAACATCAATCTCATTTAAATTCAAAAATCATGGATCATATGTCAACATGGGTTCCTCACCCTGGTCATACTAGGGGTAGGAAGAAGCAATAATTGAAATCAGTAGCTTTTGGCAGCTGAAGACACTTTTGGGTTTGGTTTTGAAGGACAAACAAGTAGAAATATATAACGTCTTTGCTTCCTTGGAATACATTAAAATGGAGACCTTATGGATCCTCCAATTTCTAGTGCAAGGGTCCCTGCAACAATCTCCTCCTTAAATAATGACCAATGATTGTGCATAATGATTTTTTAGTGGCTAAATTTTTAGTTCGTGGTTCCAGTCATAGTGGTATCTCCCTAGTGATTTGCTTCTATCTCTTTAGGGCATGTTTCTAGCTCAGGACTATGAATATTATTGTCTTGTTATGGTCACTCTTTGTATATGTGTGTGGTTTTGTTTACTATGTGGTATATTTTTTGTTTTATCATGCTTCCATCCCTATCATGTTCATGGTGTGTCGAAAGGAATCCTTTTTTAAGGAGACCAAGTGCCTATATTTCCATCCTAGGCATTTGTATTATTTTAATAGTATGGTGTCAACTCTGTTATCATATGAGCATTATGTGTGTCTTGTTTGGGTGGTAAGTGTTGGAATGGGGCGAACATCTTACAGCCGCCTTGGGCACCTAGTTTTGCCGTGTCTCTTATTCATTGGGTTCTCATGATGACATTGGAGTCTAGTCTTTAGCTTGTAGATGTTGAGGAAGAAGAAACTAACTCCTATGGAAGCCATATGGAAAATCAATGTATCTATGTTTTGCTGAGTATACAAAAACTACTCAAATATATATATATATATAATATATATATATATATTATATATATATATATATAATATATATATATATATATATAATATATATAATTATATATATTGGGCACCTAGTTTTGTCGTGTCTCTTATTCATTGGGTTCTCATGATGACATCTGGAGTCTTAGTCTTTAGCTTGTAGAATGTTGAGAAGAAGAAACTAACTCCTATGGAAGCCTATGGAAAATCACATGTATCTATGTTTTGCTGAGTAATACTACAAAAACTTCAATAAATTATATATATAATATAATATATATATATAGTTATATATATATAATATTATAATATATATATATATATATTAATATATTAATATAATAAAAATAATAATAATAATAATAATCTAATTTTAAGGTTATGGCCAAGCGAGACACCAAATTGGTGTATAAGAACCCCTTGTTTGTGGGACAAAGGACCAAACTTTGCACAACTATTTGATTGTTAAAGTCTATAGAGGTGTAGGTTTCAAATCCCACGAGGGGGGCATATTTGGCCTGTTGTGATAAGGCTTAACGAGTTGGCTCCCCCACACTCGTAGGGTCTTGGCTTTGTTAAGTCATAAATTACTGGTATATATGTGTGTGTGTGTGGTAACCATGGTAAAAATAAAAGAAAATAAATCTATAAAAATATATTTAATATATCCCCTCCCAATTTAAACTTGTAACCTATAATAAAAAATAACATATTCTTAATTAATAAATTAACATAACCCATAAAAAAATACACAAATAATAATATAATCATAACATAATATGAATTAATAATATATAATATAATGTACATAATATATTATATTAATGTGAATATATATAGTTTATTTCTAATATAATAATATAAAATATAATAAATTAAAGATACATAAGTAAAAAATATAATTTATAATGACAATGATGTGCCCATAACAAATTCATAATGAAGAGGTCAATCTTATTTATTCAATATAAACATGAGTGTTGCAAACTTTTTTTACACAATTAATGATAGGAATGTATACAAGGGGAGAATATCAATATTTTAGGAAAATTATATATACACCAATACAACAATATTGTGTAAATATTACTATATATTATTATATTAAATATATATATATATATATATATTATATATATATATAATTATTATTATATAATAATATTCACATGAAACATATTAGTAATATAAAAATATTTTATTTTAAGTATTTTAAATATATTAAACCATATGTAAGATGATTTCATTGAATTTACTATATATTATTTTTATTTTTATATTTTTACATAAATGATTATTATTGATTTAATTTTTTGAAATTCTATTAATTATTGAGTTTCTAATTCAATAAGTAAATTTTTTTATAAAGCTCATTTTAGTCTTAAATTTGCTTTAATGGCCCTCTTTGTTGTCTTTAATTATGAATGCACATGAAAAATTAGAATAAATTTCAGATTTGCGAAATGCTCATATTTATTGCTTTCTTCTAGGAGGCTGAAAATCATTACAATATACCAATGATTAGACATGCTACTTTCTAGAATGTATTGCAACCCCCAAAATACACTCCTATGTTGAATATATAAATAGGAACAGATGAATATGTTATTGGCTAGGAAGTAACATGAATGCGGTGCAACAAATTTTCTCCATTAATAAGGATGCATGGTTGCTAATCAACTAAGGAAAATGCTTCACATACCTCCATAACCTTTGGTTGTCCAAGATACAATAAATATAAAATGTAGCCATAGGGATCTTACTATTGGAATCATAGATGGGGTCACCATGAACGAACCATATATTTGCATCCCATCCATGTCTTCTATTCACAAGAAAATCCACATCATAATCCTCTTGACAACCATGTTATTTTTCACATAGGATAATGGTGCAATTAAATATTACTCTTCCTCCAATTGTTTCTCTACTATATCCAAATGAATAAGTATATGATAATTGAATTAATAAATTTGAAAAGATCATTGACTTACTAAATCCTTACCCTTGTCAAAACCTATGACGATGGCTGCTAAAATTTCCTCACGTACATGCATCTCACTATCACCATGTGTCTTTCTTGGATTTGAAATATTATGCACAAGTAGCTCATGGGAAGAAGATCCTTTATCCTATAAGGATTCATCATCACCTATGGCATGAAGGCCACATGTATCTTCAAAATTATCTTCTACATAAAAAGCATCCTAATCCATGTGAAATGCTTTTGTCAAACCCACAAAAGATGATATTTTCCCATTTGCCCAAATCTATAAACGAAACAAATGCCTTCTTCTTCTAGGTAATTAGAAGTATTTGTATCACAACATCCTCATCCATAATACTGAAATATGAAATAATCTTCATGAAATATTGGATATATAGTGTTTTTTTAAACAGAAATGAGTACTCTTTGTATTAAATATGCGCTCGATCGTGACAAATAAGCACTAGAATTAATTGCCATGCTGCTCAAGGACATCTGGGATGTCAAACTGTATCTAATTACCCTTACCCAAATTACAACAAAAGATCCATAACCTATTAATACCCTTATTTTCCGAGGAGAGTATATACAACAAAATTGGAAAACAAAACCATGGAAACTTAAAACTAGACATTACAAAATTGATTAATTAGAAGGATCTGTTGGGTGGTTGAGGTCAATATCCCAAGGTTGTTCCATTGTTGAGCTGTCTGGCTGGGAACCTTGTAACTTGAGGTACGAAATGATGTTGTGAAGTGCGTCAACCTCATCCAATAAATGCGAAATTATGTGTTACACAGCCACACTTACGTCAAATGCATTACAATTAGATGCCCTTTGCTAGTATAGCATAACATGCAGGTCATAGGGTTTGGAATTGGTATTTGCATGATATTTTTTGCATTGGTTATATATAAATGAGGCTGATGAGTTAGAAGATGAAGATATTGAATCCATCGGAAGGACACATAGAATTCAGAGCCAAGAGAGAAATGAAAGGCCAATTGAAGAAAGAAAAGAGGCAAGTTGGAGGTGGGAAAGAAAATTTCCAATACTCATAAGATTTTGGCATGATGGCCATATAACACTAGTGGAGATTTTATGACTAAATATAGAGACAAATCCCAAGGAAGAGGGGCAGAGCATGCTTAATTGCAACTCCTCGTCACTGACAGAGCTATGAACTAAGACCACGAAGCTATAACTGTTCCAAATTTTTGCAGAGCCAAGGGAAAAGAAAATTGGGATGTCTACCTTAGACCCAGAAAAGGAAAGGCACCCAACTACCCAATTCCACTGGTACTTAGTACACGATCGAAGTTCACAATGGCAGAAGGCTCGAAGAGAAATATGAAGCTCATTGCTGAGCATCCAAGTGCACCAACATTTGGATGTCAGTATTCCTACTAGAGCTTCCCACTACCAATTCCTTAGAGGATAAAAAACCATAACCCACCCTGTGCACAAGGAGTGAATGCTATTATGTTTCCTCTCCCCAATTTATTCATGTTGCAATTTGAGCGCCACATACAATATTTCAGTTCCACATTATGAATTCTAGTGCCCAAAGACAAGGAAATTATCACAAAATGGTAGGAGAAGGTGCCTTCCTCATGTGCCATGAGATTAAGATTAAGTGAAGGTAGAATATTCACCAACATGATTAAATAAGGCACACTTGCAGAGATGAAATCTTGGCAAACTATAATATCTTGATTAAGGTTGAGTCTGATCCGCACATGACCCATTAATTGTGGCACGCTTACATAATGCCAGTGTCCAAATGAGGCCAAACTGGGCTAGCGTGAGGCACCCATTGAGAATTGTAATCATTCTTGGATATGAAAGATCAATACTTTGCATTAAGATAGTATATAAAGCAAAAGGATAGGGGAGGGAATTTGGATAGGGAGGGGGTATGACGAATCATGGGAGGGAGGGTTAGGTCTGGGGGTATAAGGAGTCATCCATGGGCATCATTAGGGAATGGAAAATGGGGTTGGCTTGGTCTTGAAAAGAGAATGCCACCCCAACCGATGTCTAAAAATATCCACACCTTTGAGATCCAACTAGGAGTGACCTCTTGCATGGCATATTTGACCTTCAGGTCAACTATGTGGTGAACATTCCTCTTATTCAGTTGACGCTACCACCTCAAAAAATTGTGCAACCTTCATTGAAGTGATCCACCTATAACAGAAGGATGAATTAAACTATGACTTAGCTCACCTTTATGTGTTTCTACATAACACCTCAATGGATTGTCCCTCCAATTGATGTGTAGTATTATATATTGTGGAAATACTTTATGACAATCTCTATCACAACACCAATCAAGAAAGAAACATATACGAAAAACAAACCCATAGAAAGGTTTGAAAAATGAGTTATTTTATTATGACATAATATGATCTCACATAAAAACAACACCTTGAAAGAGAGGTGAGGCTAACCTCTTAAAATTTCTTTTCTAACCACTAGTTCAACCCCTCTCTCAAAATAATATTTTTTTACTTATCATCCACATGTCAGAGACTAAGTAAATTACAAAATGTATTTTTAATTACAATGCTTTTCCCACAAAGGGGTTCAACTTAGCTCCTTTTTCCTTTAGAAGACCAAAGTCACACTTGCATCGAACTCATAAGAGAAAATATAAAGAATAATACTTGAAAGATTCTTAATGTTCCACTTTGAAGACTCCAACATCTAGTTGAAGCGAGTTGCTCCACTAACTATGGTTTAATTTAGTCTTAAACAAATTTTACTTCGTCCATGGAAGCTTTCTTTGTTTGAAAAGAAGATGATTTAATTTTTGCAACGACTACATTTTGTCCAAACCATATAGTCCAATAGTCCATTTAACTCGTAGACATCTAGTTTTACCCCTAGTGTTCCTATTGAATTGAATTTGATGGCTAATAAGGGGGTCAATTTGGCTAGTAAGGGGATAATTCAACGATTCTAGCACATGGGTTTTGTCTAGCTAATTTTTTACATAACTTTTTATGTATTACAGTCTCCTTTATGACAAGTATCTTGACCCATATGTGCCACATCATCATGCTTAGAGAGAGATCTCCAATGACATATAGAATCTGCCACCTAGGTATTATCCAACTAATTTTTAGACCACTTTTGACATGCTACTTGTAAAATTATGCCAAGATATACCCTTTTTATGTCTCATGGAACCCCACATACTACTGAGCCAAATTTGACTACCATTTTCTTAAGGATTCCTTCACATTTTAGAAAAAAAATCATTGTGATATGTCATTTAATTTTCATTTATTTCTTTATTTTTATTTTTTTTCTAAGCTTTTTGAGACTATGTTGGCTTTTTTACTTTTAGTACTGCATGCATCGATTTAGATGAATTTCCATGGGAAATGTCAAAATTCTAATTTTTTGAGACTATCATGTGGAGAACTGTCTAAGGAATATTGCATAAAGGCCAAGGCCACATACAAAATTAATGACTCATAACAAAGATATAATATATATGTGCACCCTGACGATGATGGACTAACCCATACACCAGTGATCACTTGTACATAAGAAAGGATCCTCTAAAACTGTGTGCCCCACCAAGATCAATCCAAAATACTCCAATTTTATACAAGGCAAAGAGACCAAGGAAACAACCCAAAAGGACAGACCATGGCCGACCATCACAAGGTATACAATACCTAAATACTAAGGTTCACATGATTTTTACAAGGCTTTTGAATTGTGACCTTCAGATTACCATGGTGATAAACGCAAGGGAGAAATATATGTAACCTTTCCGAAATGAGGGATAACACTTCTCATGTGTGTGATTTAACTCTCCTTTCTTGTCTTGTTTATGCTGTAAGAGAATATAACCAATCTCCTCAAACATAGTTTCTAGTTAACTCAACCTTGAGATGTATGGTTGATATTAAATCATAATTTAAATAAATAATGTTTTTTTTTGTTTGCTTGGTTATGTGAGTGTTGATATGACTGACACACCTAACCTGTAGCTTGAGTAGCCATGACGCAAAAGCATCTAAGTTGTAAAAAAATCTTGGGGATCACACTTGGCCTCGGCCACACCAACCCTTGACATGGCTGAATTTTTTCCCACAAAGTTTCGAACTGGTGACCTCTACACCACAAAGTACTTAAATAGAAAACCTTATCACTGTCTACTCTACACCCCATGGGAAATTTAATAATGTTTTAGAAGTTTTATAACATTGTATTTAGATTCTTAATGCTAATGATTTCAAAATGTGAGGTCTTCACTTTTACTTTTTATTTTCAATTGAAATTAAAAGATATAATTAGGGATCACATTTCCAAGAAAATCACCAAAGAAATTTCTCAAAGTACTTCCTACACATTCACCTTGGATCATGTGTACGAAGTTCCAAGTTGAGCTACAGTTCAATGAATAATGGGAATTGAACTTTGTCTCCCATAACAAATTTTCCAAAAATTACTCACGTACTTCTATATAGTGTAAACAAATTAGTGGGACTATTCATGTCACATCATAATGGCTTGCCTACATCTTCTCAATATAATTTTGAACCATTTTTGTTCATATTCCTTGACTCCATAACCCTTGGATTATAAATGGTCTTGGAAACCCACCATCCACTTAATTCTAAAGTTTACCATACAATTTCCTAAGGAAAACCTCCTTATTGCAGAGGAGAAATAAACTCAACAAGAGATGACCAAACTAAGGAAAACCTCCTTATTGCAGAGGAGAAATAAACTCAACAAGAGATGACCTTTTTGTGGTGAAAATGGTCAAGCCTTGCTAGTTACTCTAAAGTTGCTTATGTACTTTATTGCTTTACTATTTAAAGCATTGGTTTGGGAGGTAAAAGGATACATTGTACCAAAAATTTTAAGAAAGTCGCATACACAACTCATCGAAAACATCAAGAAACCACATTCTCATTTTTATGTCAATATGTAATATCGTACCTCTCCCATGATATTATGGTGTGGCTGCACCATGAAAATGAACTTAAAGCCTCATGTTGAAATCAATCCTTCATGAAAACAAACGTAGAAACCCCATCATCAACATTGTCTCTAATAAATAATGAAAATGATCATGGTGGGCTATGTTTACATAGTTCAATATACAATGACATTTCAATATCTACTCTTGTATTTCCCTAAATATGTAATATTGTATTTCTGCATGATATTGTGGGGTCAATTGATCATGAAAAAAACTTAAAATTCCATTATGAGATCGATGATGCTTTGTTAACACAAAATTAAAAACCTTATTCTCAATATTATTTTTCCATGGGAAATATATTTATATTCCATATGAGGAATATATGTGTTTTGGTCTTCAAGGGGCTTCCCATTCTCAATAACAAGGCTCAAAGCCATTACAACAAGGCTCATCATGTCACTTGCAAGAATTGAACCCAAGTGGGAAGGATAACAATAATTACTCCCAACTACTGAAGATAAACCCAATTAACAACCATATTCTAACCATAATATATCTATTTCTCTTTCTATATAAAATAATGTACTAAAAATAAGGTTGTGAAAAGATGGTGGTTTGAAAAGGAAAATGATCAAGATGACTTCTCGTCAAATTGACATATACATATACTATTTATAAATTTATATGAAACTTACTTAGACTATGATATGGATCTCTTATTTATATCTATATATTGAGTTTTTTAATTTCCCCACTTATCTTTGCCAACATATTTCATTTTAGGCATGTCACATGAAAAACATTGTTTCTTGTATAATTTGCTTTATGAGATATAATTATTTATTATTAATGGATTTGGTAAGTATATCTACATTCATAATGTTTGGAACTACAAATTGGTTGCATCAAGTAATGACAATCAACCATTAATTTTGCTCTTCCCTCTTCATTGGATTAATAGATAGAATTAAATTAAAATTCTACCCCATTTGAGATGTTAGTGGCATTAGAAGCACCCCAAGTTTATGAAACTACGATATAAGTTGGTGTATTGCAATTTATGCCAATAAAAAATAAAGTTATGCAATTTCACAAGAAGCATGCAACAAGAGGTGTTGCAACAATGTTTCTCGTTTTTATATTATAAGTTCTTTGTTATAGTTGATGACAATAATAGGAATAATTACATTTTGATTTCAATAATTTTATCTCTTCACTTTGTCTTTGCATAGATTTTAGAATTTATAATTGTGTATCCATAATCAAGCATTTATTGTAAGTATTTTTATTGATAGGGACCAAAATCATTTTATCTCTTCACTTAGTCTTTCATATATTCTAGAATTTATAATCGTATATACATAATCAAGCATTTATTGTAAGTATTTTTATTGATAGGTACCAACTCCCATGTATGATTATTGGCATTGCAATTCTTACATAGTTATTCTAGATTGATAATTAAATTTTCTCATTCTTTTTCTTGCTTAGTTTCAAATGATTCGTTAATTAAATGAAATTGATAATAACATTACTCATGTGTACTTTATTTAAAAATAACTTAGAATTTATCTTTTGTATCTTTCTTTATTAAAAACCTGCATTATAAGGAAATAATGAAGGCAAAATTTTATCACAATGCTAAATGATGAAATTTAAAATTTTTATTTGCAATATTTTATTATATTGTATAGTATTTAATCTAAAAAAAGAAAGATCTATACGCTATTTCAATAGCCAATCCAAAAATATAAATGATAGTTATGGAAATGGGATTTCGCCAATACTATTTTTGATGTATCCTCAAATTCATTGGGATTTATTAGAATTAAGGTCTAATGGAAACAATTATGGGTGGATTTTTCTTGGAAGTGGTATTTATGGAACTATTTCAGTCATAGTTACTCAAACCATTCATTGTTTACAATTGACCCTCCAATTCATTAAGGTTTATTGGAATTAGGGTCTCATGAGAATGAATTCACTTAGATTTCTTGATAGCAAGGTTTTATAGAGTGGTTTCATCCACAACTACCCAAAGCTTCATGATGGAACTCCAATTTTGTTTGGAGTTCTTGGAATTTGGGTTTGATGGGTAGGTTTTTTTCCTATAATCACTTACTTCTCACAATGAGAACCCTAATTTTTTGTGGATTTCTTGTATTTATTGTTTTACACTATAATTCTCCTACAAGGTCTAGCTCAAGTGGTTGAGTGCTTTGAGATTCATGTAGAATGTCTTGGGGTTGCTCCCCTAGGTTGCTTGCCTCTATTGCATGCCTCACTTGATGTTCCTATTAGGTTAGATGCCATAATCAACATTGATGAGTTTAATTCGGAACATCCATAAAATCCAAGAAAGTGACTAAAGTTTCCCCACAAAGTTTACTTTAAAAAATATAGTTCTCCTACAAACATTTTAAGGAGCCATAAATTTTCTTATATTTCCTAAAATTAGGGTTTTATGGTGACCATTTTTCTTAAAATTGCTTGGAATCAATGTATGGAGCCAAATTATTCTTCCTTATAGAGTTGTTGGTGATATTTTGTAGAAACTTTAATGTTTTCTTTTTTTTCTATTACACTACACGATTTCATGGAAATACTCCTTCACCATAAGTACCCATCCCTTATCCATCATTTCCACATGTTTGGTGAAGCTTCTTGCTAGCTTGTAAATGATGAAAATGAAGTTATGTGGGAATTCTAGGTTGTAGTGACAAACTGATGATTCTCTTTGACATCTACAAATATTGTTGGTGTTAAATATATTCTCATTTGTACCATTATATTTTCAAAGTATATGTAAAGTCCACAAGGGTTTTTCCTAAATTAATAATAGGTTAACAAGTAATCTATTACATTGATATGGCATGCATTCTTAGGTATGAGAACATGGTAGCTCAACTCATTTTTGTAGAGGGATTTGAATGAATTATATTTATTTATCTTTGACAATGGGTCCATAGGTATTCAATAATTTTCAACTTATTTGAGTCTATAATATGCACATTATTGAAGAAAAAAACTAAATATTTGCATGTTTTTTTCATGAGGTGAAGACTATATAATTTTTAGTGGCAGGGTAAGATGAAGGATTGTTTGAATTTTAGGTACTTGTTGGGACTAAAATGTGAAAGAGAAATAATAAGTTAACCATTACATAGAAACACACACATAAATCACACATAAAATTTATCTTGGAAAATTCCAACCAAGGGAAAACCAGCCATGAAGCTTCGATTATCATTAGGACAAATCTAGCCAAGCTACTGGCCAAGTGAGCCCTCACACACTCACTTCTTGAAACCTTACAATATAGGATCCAAAGTCTATGGATAGGATTCATTATGTACAATACTATGGGAAACATACCATGGGAACCAAAAACATCTGCACAAAAACCACATATTATAGACCTAACATCTTTGGTTCTATGATGAGGTTAAGTTTACATAATAATTCCCCTTTTAGACTTGACTTAGATAAATTATTTGGATCCAATATGAAAAATTTTCATGGTCCCCCTCACACCACCTAACATGCCCACTTTACCAAGGGTATACATGTCTCACCAAGATTTATAGTTGTACGCCAATTTCCATCTCTACAATTTATTTTAGTTTTGGTATCTGGAAATTATAAATGCCACCATCCTATTGCCTTTAAATTTCTTTTACCTCAATCTATAGCCATGTTCCTGTTAAAATATGGTTGTCATTGATGTCAACCCAAGCAACGCCAGAAGAAGCCCTACCTTTGATGACAAAGATGGCAAGGTAAATCAAGTATTTTGGGGTCAAGATCACCTTCATTAGATGATTCTCATCATGCCGATTCAAATGATATGTGGCACATCACGAGGCTCCTCAAGGTTTGATAAGTATGACCAATTTAATATTGAAGCCCCCTTCCTGTGGTCAAAGTCCACAAAATTAGATGATGTGGCAGCTTATCATTGGATAGAAAAGAACTCAAATCATGAATTTCTAGCCCTAGTAAGAGGATAGTCCAGATTCATTATTGAGCACATTTGAGGCAATCAACATATCTTTGTCTTTGTAGTCTTTAATCAAGCATATCCCAAGTAGATATGGGGTTTATATATATATTTTTTCATGGTGATTTGTTGGGGTAATTTTCCTGCTTTGTAGGTTCTTGGCCCTCTTAGGGCACATAACGTTGGCATACAAGGCACAAAATTTAAGTCTGGAGAAAAACGTTTGTGTGTTTATCCTTTGATTGGTTGTGCCATTATATTGTGATCTACTCCGTCCAAGTTGGTTGATACCTATTTAAAGTATGGAATAGAATCTAAGCCCATCCAAATCCCTATCAATAGAACTTGCAGATTTATTAGTAGTGTTTCAATACAACATACTTGGGTTTGTACTAAGCATCAAAGTGAATTCTTGTGAAGATCATTCTCATCAAATCCAAGGTGGAGTTTGATCCAATTATTGAGGGTTTTGTGGCTGACTCAAGGTTATATATAATAGAGATATCCAAGCCCCGAGTGAGAAAATATGTGCTTAATCTATGAGGCATCTATCCAACATTTTTACTTATTTATTCTCCTTGGGAAAATCCAACCCATTTGAATTTCTTTCCTATGAAAGATCTCAAATTATCCTTTTGCTCTACACTTATGATAAGTTCCGCCTAAACTTATTGATTATAACATAATGATGTAAGGGTTTTCCAGTAGCCACACACTGCACATTACTTAAGGTTTCTTTGGAACCCTCTTTGGGCATTTGATCCATGGTAGAATTATGGTTTATTTCTGGGTTGGGATTGTAATCTTTGAGATACTTTAAAAGCTCTTCAACAATATACATTGTAGGCTGTAGAAGCATGGATAGATTTGTAATATAAAACTAGCAATTACCAGTGATATGCATCAATCCCTAAATCATTGTTATCGATCAAGTCCAGACCTCTTTGTGAAGTTGACTCATCAACAACATTAAATATTAAGAGAAACAACATCACTATATTAAGGATAATACAAAGGAATTTTTTGTAGTGGAGGAAGACTTTTTTTGGCAGTCAGTGACTCATTTCACAACAACAAACTCATGGGACATCATTAGAATCAACTGTGACACATTTTACAACAGCATACTTGAGGTATTGTTCATATTGATAAAGTATATCTTGCTCAATTACATTTTTACATCATTCAACAATAATTTGAGGAAGTCTATTGCATATCTAAAACATATATTAACAAGAAGGGTTTCATTGAATATCTTTGTAAGTGGGTTATTGTCCTTGGTATGGGAGCCAAAAAATTATTTCTCTATTTTATATATATTTTGAGGGAGGTTGGTTGGTGCAAGGAAGGAGAGTGAAGTCTCCTTCAGGTTGTATCATAAAAATACTTTAGAGTGGCAGGGTGGTGCTAGGGAAAGTTGGAGTTTACAGGGTGTTGGAGCATCATATCAATTGTAGCTGATAAAACTAGGTTGTTAGAGTGTCCTTCTACTTTGAGATGGGAAAACCAAGGCGTTGGAGCATCCTTTTGAGTATTTGGAGCTACTTGATAAACCTGAATGTTTTTCTAGAGTACTAGGGAGTTAGGGCTTCCCTTTCAGTTGAAGGTGAAGCATTTTAGTGGTTATTCTCTCAGAAGGATTTCCATTTAAAAATTTGTTGTGTACTGCTCTTGTGATGTGTTGTTGATTATTGTTCTATTTTTCATGCTCTATAAATTTATAATTAACTAATTGTAAGAAAAATATTGATTCACCTCCCTCTTAGTATTTCCAATAATTAGTATTAGAGTGGTTTCCTTAACAATTAATTTAACCATTGGAAGGGAGATCATGAGTGTAAAAAGATTAGAGTTCCAGTATTTAATGGAAAAAACTATGCACTTTGGAGTGGAAGAATGAAAGTGTATGTGCAGGCACAAGTGTATGATGTATTGCAATATGTAATGAATGGATACAAAGAACACTCGATTTCTCCAACAAATGATGTAGGTAAGAATCTCTATGATAATAATTTGAAAGCTAGGAATTCTATTTTAAATGGCCTAACGAAATCAGTGCATGTAAAAGTAATGCATTGCATATTTGCAAAGATATTTGGGACAAATTCCAAAACATATATGAAGGGGAAAAAAGGATAAGGAGGACAAGAGTTAGACCTTTAGAAGAAAATTTGAGCAGTAGAAAAAGAATGAATATGAAAATATTGTAGATTATTTTTTCCAGGTTGATGAAGTAGTAAATTCCATAAAAAGATTCCAAGAACCAATGGAAAACAAAATAATTGTCTAGCAAATACTAAGATCACTTCCGATGAGATTTGATGCCAAATGCTTTGTGTTAGAAGAAAGAACAAACTTAGAAAATGTCAGCATGGATAAGTTGCATGGAAAACTCACAACCTATGAAATGAGAATAGAGAAAGAGAACCCTTCCAAAAGAGAAGTACCTTTCACAACATCCAAGAAGGTAGGGAAAAACAAGAAACAATCTAAGCCAAGCTCCAGTTGTATCTGTGGTTATATTTTAGATGAAGAGATAGCCAACTTTGTGAGAAAGCTAAAAAGAGGAAGAGGAAAGTACAAAGGTAAGCTCCCCTTAAAATGTTTCAATTGTGGTGAAATTGGTCATTTTGATTCCAAGTTTTATTATGCAAAGAACTTAGATAATGATGATGAAGATGAAAGTCCAAGGAAAATGAAGAATAATCAAAGAAGAAACAAGAAGCAAGGTAAAAAGAAAGGCTTCAAGAATTTTTTTTACTGAAAGAAAGATAACTCTTCGTTTGAAGAAGAGAGTGATAGAGATAGTGAAAATGACACAAGAATGGTGTTGATCATGGCAAGAGATAATGGGAAGGAATCCCTTGAAGTGCTAGAAGATGAAGAAGAATAATAAGAAGAAGAAGGTGAGGTAGATCTTGAGAGAAAAGTTATCAACACCTTAAAAGATATAAAAGTAGAAAGAAGGAACATCGAGACATTGGAAGTCCAATTGAGTGAACTAAAGAAGCATGCTAAAGGTATCAACAAAAAAATGGAAGTCATAAAATATTATCATCGATCTCAAAGTACATTTGGAAGAGGCAAATAAATTCAAAGAATTTATCAAGAAGGAGTTGGAAGATAGCTTCAAGTCAAAGGATGGTATAGAAGCTGAAATTATCTCTTTACAGAAGGAATCACATAATAAGAACATCCAATAGAACTTTGTAAATAGCACCAATGTGTTGGACAAAATTATCAACGGTCAAAGATCATGTAGTGACAAGACTGGATTAGGATACAAGCCCACATTCATCGAAATTTCTAGCTCCATGATGACAAAAAGGAAGCTCAACATAAAACACATGTTCACATAGTCAAAGATTCCAAGGAGGAAAGCATCGTTGTCAAAGAAAAGGGCTCAAGGTCAAGTGACATGAAATAAGAAATATGCAGTCAAGAGATCACAAGAGGAAGGCCACTGGAGAATTGTACCATAAATAATATCTCCTCATATATATCAAATTACATTCCTTGGTGTAAGCTATTCTTGCAACAATTGAACATAAGTTTGTAAACTACAAAGTTGATGCTAGGGATAGAAGCTACTCTAGGGATGATTATTCTAGAAGATCTTGGGAAGATTACAAACGAACTTGAGTAATGAAGTAGAGTGCTACAAATGCAACAACTTTGGACATCTAGCTATAGGTTAATCACTCCTCCAAGGGAATCACAACATGTTGTAAATTCTCCCTCGAATTTTTGGAAGAAGAAGAATGAAAGCTATGTAATTTCTCTAAAAGCACAAATAAATAAAGTGTATGTTACGTCGACAGTGGGTACTCAACACATATGATAGGGGAAAATAAAAAAATTGTATCTCTGCAGGGAGATAATGATGGAATACTCTCATTTAGAAATGATGGCTCTACAAAGATGACAGGAAAGGGTACACTTAATCTCAGAAGAAAGAATGCCATAGAAAAAGATGTGTTACTCATTGAAAACTTGAACTGCAATCTACTAAGTGTGAGTCAAATCTGTGATCAAGGGCACACTTTGTTCTTTGACTCAAAGAAATGTGAAATAAGAATGGATGATTCAGGTAGGTTGGTGGCGATAACAAGAAGAACTCCAAATAATATATACACCTTGGATTATATTGTAAAGGAAGGTCATTTCTTGGCTAAAGAGGATGAAAGTTGGCTCTGGTATAGAAGAATGGGACACTTGAACTTCAACAACCTAGTCAAAATTAGTAAAAAGAAAGTTGTAAGAGAAATACCAAAGATTTCAAAACCATCCAACACCTCATGTAGGCACTATAAGAATGGAAAATATACAAGAATTGAGTTCAAGACCAAGGAAAATTCCACTTCAAAACCATTAGAGTTGGTGGACATAGACCTATGTGGACTGATGAGAACCAAAGGATTAGATGGTGAACAATACTTCATGCTAATGATTGACAATTATACCAAGATTACAAGATTCATTTTTCTAAAGAAGAAGTTTGAAGCCTTTGAATGTTTTAGATTCTACAAGGAGATGGTTGAGAATGAAACCAACCCGAGAATCAAATGTTCCAGATCTGATAACGAAGGGGAGTTCACATCCAATGAATTCTAGCACTCCTGGGAGGAATAGGGACTAAGGAGATAATTATAAATAGCTAGGAAACCAAAAAAAATGGAGTCACCAAAAGAAGGAACATAATAGTTGAAGAAATGGCTAGGACCATGCTGAATGACTCTAAATTAGGTGATCTTTTTTTGATTTTTTTTGTTTTTTGTTTTTGAAGAAGAATCACAAAGCCATATAACCATATGCACAGAAAATTAACACACAAAAATTAAACTGGCAGAAAAGGTAAAGAGCCATCATGTGGTCTCTCCTGCTCATGTAATTATCATTATTTAAAAAAATAATAATAAATTTAAATACATGAGTAAGTGGTGTGAAGATAGTGCGTCTATCTTAGACTCACTTGGTTGAGACAATTTCTCAACTTACACAATAATTTAGGAGAGCTAGTTGGAGAGAATCTCCCATCCAAACTAGACTCCTTAGTTTGAGGAATTCTCATGATTTTATTTATTTAATTTAATCATTGGATTTATTATTGATGTTTAAGAGAGTGAGGCTAACATTCCCCCCCTTAATGATAAATCCAAAACGAACAAGGAACCATATTCCAAGTTCTCAAGTTGATCCTCAAAAAAAATTTGCTTGAAAAACCGCCAAAGCTAGATGTTGAAGAAACTACAATATGAAGAGACCATGAGTCAGTTGCATGTCTGATTCATCTCTGATTGTCGCTTGACAACTCAATAATGCGCCAAGCCACAAAAGGATCCAACTATCCTTTTCTTGAGAACAACATCCAGTATCCACTGACACAATTTGATGAATGCCCACTGGCGTATTTGCTGATGATGATCACCCACTGGCTGATGGATATGCCCACTGGCGGCTTCGCTGATGTTGTCGAGACTTTAAGTATGACAACCACTTGTCAATTGCATTGACATTTCCCCCCTTTTTAGCTGAAAGGAGAGGAAATCTTTCACTTGATTTATGAATTCTGAACTGCCCCCCTTCAGGTGTAGGAGTGTTTCACTATTGTATTCCCCCATTCAACTGCATGAGAGTACCATCTTTATTTGACTGTTGGCTGAAATATGTGTGAGTGAATTCGATTGTAAAAATTGTACAATCTTCTAACTGTGGATGACCATTCTCAGGGATCAATCCATGAATAATTTATCTTTAATCTGGTTGATTGTCGTTGGTTGCAGCATTTCTCTGATTTATGATATGACTTGCCACAATGGCTACAAGGATGGAGATCAAAACATTGATGTTCAAAATGATCGATTCTTTGACTATGAGAAAATTTTGGTTTGTCTGCAACTTGAGTTTGTGTACATTTCTGTTTGTCTTCAACTTTCTCAGAACTAGTTGATGTGATTTGGGCAAGAAACCCTGCACTGACAAACTTAATGGGACTTGAATAATATGGGATATGCAATTTGGCGTCATCTTTGACAAATATTAATCTTAGTCAATTTTTGTTGCATTTGATTTCTTCCCATGGCTTGATGGTTGGTTTGGAAGAAAGTTGAACTAGTTTAGGGACCACTTTGATACTTGAAGTTGGTTGGATTAGGGACTTGGAACCATCAGCTCTATTTGTATTTTTCAAAGACTTGGAAGCATCACTCTTCTCTAGCAAATCATTTCTTTATAGTTGCGACTCCAGATGAAGGAACTCAATCATTTCATTCGCATGTTGAATATGCACTTGAATATCAGCAAGAGTTTTTTTGTTGATGTTGACCATGTTGCCAGCTAATGATAAAATCAAATTGTTAAGAATTTGGGATAGTTGAATGTGTGTCGCCATGTTTGCTTGCTCACTTGGAATTCAGGCTCGCTTGTATTGTTTCTTATTGTTGATGCTTTAAACAATTGCTAGAGTTTTATAACTTGGTTTCTTGAACTCTTGATTTCATGCTCACTTGATGACGATCGCTTTGCTTGAATGCTTCACTGACACTTTGTGAATGCTTCAATCAACTTCACACTGGCTCATTTGTTGTAGATTTTGTGCTTTGAACTTTCGCACTTGATTTTGACAATCTCTCTTGCTTGGTTGTTTGAATGACACTCTCCCTTGATTTATTTCTTATTGCACTTGCATTAAACACCAGCTTGATTTGATGCTCACTTGAAGAATAGAGTACTAGAATTCACACTTGTTTGATGATGATTGCTTACTAGATGGCTTGCTTGAACTAACTTGATTGATTACTGACACTTTGTGCTTTCTTGAATGTACTCACTGAATGTGTTGATTTTAAAAAAGCAAGGGTTTCAAACACTATCGAAAATGCACCCAAGAGACAAATGACAAGTTCAATCTTGATGACTCAATTGAAGACTTACTTGACTTAATGTATTCACCTTAACAATTCAAATTAGGGTGTCGGTTACAACCGAGAATGCACCCATAAAATTTAGTTAAAAATGTTTATCTACAAGTGATACAAAAGGTGTTGATGATGTTGATGTCATCTTGGCTTTAAATGCTTGATTTTGTAGCGCCCCTATTAGTTCCAGTGTTCGCAGCCTGTCACCAGGGATCAACATGAGCTCTTACTATGTCTGGTTGATGTTTTACACATGATGTTCAACACAAAACATGTCACAAGTGTGTCCATCAGAAGAAGCTTGGAAAAATATTTCCAACGGTATATCACACTCTCGTAACCGGTTCCCGAATTAGAAGATATGATCAAAATGAATGAGTGATTCTTGGTTATGCATGTTTTGAGGTGAGTTGCTACACACAATGACAAGTTTAGTACAAAATCAGTTTGTGAAATAATGGTAAGGAATTTTTCAAAAGTGAAAAAGGGTTTTGTTCATCACATACCAAATAACAAAAACCTCCTTCAATTTATGCACAAGTGCTACTATGTGAGAGATATACAGTGATATTTGGAGCATACATTAAAACAAAGAAATTTTTTCATATTTCTCACTGTTTTAGTCATTTTAGTGCGGGTTATTTTACAACATATGGAAAGTAATTTTACAAAACCCAAGGAGGTTTTTGTTACCCATGAGCCACATAAAAAAAATTTCTTTAATAGTATTCACAGGTGTCACGAATTGGGATATGTGACTAGATATTTACAACTCATTTTCACAGATTTAAATTTGTAATAATTTTATGTTTTAGAGATGATTTTGTGGAACAGATTGGGAGCAACTGGAAACAAATTTCCCAAATTTTAGAGAGTTTTTTCTCCAAAATGACCTTATATACAAAAATATCTTTCAGTTTTGTAATAGGTGCTATGGTTTAGGAGATACGAGTTCATCTTCAACACCTATTTTCAGAAATTCGGCCCAAGTTTAATGTAACTGATTCTATTTTGAAGAAAATGGTTGAGCACAATTCCCTTAGTACAAGGATGAGGAAATGTATATATTTTATGAATTTCATAGTGTAGGGGTTGGATTTTGGCAGAGGGTTGGACTTTTGCGAAAGCTTGAAG
>APFE030708395.1:47802-57255 GCA_000404065.3 Pinus taeda
TCCAAGTACATCAAAGAAATGTTGAAGAGGTTCTAAATGGACGATTGCAAACCAGTTAGCGCTCCAATGGTGACTAATTGAAAATTAAGCAAGGAACATATATATAAGGAAGCAAATCAATAAAAATATAGATCAATGATTGGCAGTCTATTATATGTGACAACTTCAAGATCAGATGTAATGTAGGAAATTGGGCAGTTCGACAGATTCCAAGCAACACCAAAAGAATCCCATGTTGTTGCTACAAAAAGAATCTTACAATATCTTAAGGGAATAGTGGATTTTTGTCTATGGCATCCAAAGGGAAATAAATTAACCTTGATAGCTTATACGAATGCAAATTTGGTAGACAATATTAATGATTTCAAAAGCACCAATGGAGCAGCCTTTTATTTGGGTGATTGTCTTGCATCATGGTTGAGTAAGAAGAAATCTTTAGTCTCCTTTTCTACAACAGAAGAAAAATAATTGCAGCAACAACACATTGTACTCTGGTTCTTTGGATGAAACAAGCTTTGTAGGATCTCTAAGTGAAATTTGAGGAGCCAATTCCAATGTTTTATGACAACATCATCGCTCTTAGTCTCTCCAAGAATCCTGATATACACTAAAAGACCAAACATATCCCTATTAAATATCACTTTCTTCGGGAGCACATTGCAGAGAAGAATATAAATGTAGATTATATTGCGATAAAGGAACAGACAGATGACATATTCACCCAACCTCTACCTTGAGAGACCTTTGAGTATCGTCACTAGAAGCTTGGGATTCTTCCAAGTTCGCATTGATCTATATTCCATCAAGCCAAGTAGACATGGGGAGATAGGGATGTTGTAGGAAAAAATATCTCGTACAAGGGGAGTTACCTTTTTCCATTGATGTCAAAAAGGGAGAGAAACCAAGGAAATAATTTCAGAGGCATGGAGTAAGGGAGAGAATTAATCCCAGGGAGAGTATGTGTGTTTCCATTAATGAAAAAGGCATATTTTGTTGAAATATGATTTTTATTGATGTCAACCCAAACAATGCTAGAAGTAGCCCTTCTTGTGATGACAGGGATGACAAGGAAAATCAAGTCTTTTGGGGTCAAGATCACCTTCATTGGATGATTCTTGTGATGTTAATTCCAATGGTATGTGGCATGCCACAAGAATCCTCACTGTTGGAGAGATATTCTCAATTAAATATTGAATTCTCCTATCTATGGTCAAAGTCCCCAAAATGAGATGATGTGGTTGGTTATCATTGGCTAGAAAATAACTCAAATCATGAGGCAAAGAAGGAATTTCACTAAAGGATTAAATTTTTTTTTTTTTTATCAAAATATTATCAAAATTAATTTGGTCCATTGTGTAGAGGTTCAAAATTAAATTTGAATTGGCTCCCTCCAAAAGTGTAAGTTGTTCCAAATATGGGATTTTGGGCTCCAAAAATTTAAAATTTGAATTTTGGAAAACCCTCTTAGAAACCTCCCTAGTCATTATAAAAGGAGGCTCCCTCTCTCCTCAAGGGAATGCATTTTCAAACCTGATCTTATGTGAGATATGTTTGTGACTTGGGTAGTCTAGCACATATGTAGTAGAGGTTGAAGTTATGAAGGATATTAAGGCTTAATGTTATTATTAATTGGGATATGATTTTTGTTGGTTTTTTAGCACTTTTTGAGCTCATTCAGCCTCCTTTGAAACCTATCTGAGACACCTTTTGAAGGTAGATCAAAGGATACTCACAGAGGAATTTTTGGCCCTAGTAAGAGGATAGTTCAATCTTCTTCCTTAGTACATCTGAGGCATTCAACGTATCTCTATCTTTGTGGTATTTAATTAGGCGTATATTGAGCATATCTGGGGTTTATCCATTTTTTTTTTTGGTCATGGTTATTTATTGGGGTATTGTGCCTTCTCTGCAAGTTCTCAACCCTCTTAAGGCACAAAACATTGACATAGAAGGTAAAAAATTTAAGTCTGGAGAAAAACATTTGTATGCTTATCCTCTGATATGTTTTCATATTATATTAAGAGATACTCTATTGAGGTTATATGTGTTTAGTTTGAGACCTATTTAAAGTATGGAACAAAATGAGCCCATCTGAAGACTTGATAGTAGAGCTTGCAGACTAATCATTAGTATTGTTTCAATACAACAAACTTGGGTTTGTACTAAGCATCAGTGTGAATTCTCATGAAGAGAATTCTCATCAAATCCAAGGTGGATTTCGATCCAATTACTAAGGGCTTTGCGACTGAATCGAGGTTATATTCCTTAGAGATCTCTAAGCCCTAAGTGAGTAGATCCTCGTTGAATTTGTGAGGTATTATCCAAGATTTTTAATTATTATTTCTCCTTGGAAAAATATGATCCATTTGAAGTTCTTTCCTATGCAAGATCTTAGATTCTCCTTTTTCTCAACACTTGTGGTAAGTTTTTCCAAAAGGTATTGATCAAACTTGGATGTTCTAAGGTTTTTTAAGTAGCCACACATTGTGCATTATTTAAGGTGTATTTGGAAATATATTTAGACATTTGATCTGCAGCATAATTATGATGTATTTCTGGGTTGGGATTATAATATTTGAGATGCTATGAGAGCTCTTTAATATTGAGAGCTCTTTAATAAGATATGTTGCAAACTATAACAACAAGAGTATCTTTGTGATATCAAACTAGTAATTACTAGTGACATATGTCAAGCCCTAAAGCATCTCTATTGATCAAGTCCAAATCTCTTTGTGAAGAGGCCTCATCAACAACAATAAATATTAAGAGCAGAAGAATCACTATATTAAGGATAAGATAAATGGCATTCTTTTAGTGGAGGAAGACTTTTTATGGTAGTCAGTGACTCATTTGACAATAAAAATCTCAAAGATATCATTAAACTCAACTATGACACATTTTGCATCAGCAAAATTGAGGTATTTTCTATATTGATAAAGTAGATCTTTCTCAAATTACGTTTTTACATCATTCAACAACAAGTTGAAGAATTTTATTGGATATCTGAAGCGTATATTACCAAGAATGGTTTCATTGAATATCTTTGTAATTGGTTCATTGATCTTGGTATGGGAGCTCATAAATTGTTTCTCTATTTTATATATATTTTCAGGGTGGTTAGGGGGTGCAAGGCAAGAGAGTGAAGTCTCCTTTATGTTGTAGCATGAAAATACTTTAGGGTGGTAGGGTGGTTGTTATAGACATATTTGGGCACTGCAACCCCAATCTCATATGTCCATAAACCAAGGGATTCTAAGTCCCTAAAAGTGTTGTTTCATACCCTAAATGATCAAGGTCAGCTGATTACATCATCTCCCAGAAGTTCTCCATGAAAAACTACTTAGAACTGGTCAAAACTGGACCATCTCACCTGCTCCATGGTCAGGGTGCGATGCATCTCACCTACTACACATGGGAAGTGTGATGCATACTGAAAAGTCCTTCTATAGGGTGCAATGAGTGAGAATAGACAAATGGCAGAGACAGTTTGCTAAGTGGATGATCAAGGAATCTCTAGAAACTTCTCATATGACACTTGCCTCTCAAAGTTCGCCCAGGGATGAGTAAGAGATCAATGAAATCTCCAAGTGGAGCCAAGAACTATCAGTGGAATGACACTAATAAAAAACCAAGAGCTAAATCACACCTCTATAAATATCTATATATGGATCCCTCATCCCATAAATCCAGGGGGTTGGAGGCTGGAATCTTGTATTTTGTAAAGAAGTGTTGTTGGTTTCTTTGTGGAACATCATTGTGTTGGGTGATCTAAGCTTTTCATGAGGTGAAGAAGGGCTTTCATGCTGGGAGGATGACGCTGGGTCAGATTAATGGGTTGTAATCCTCTCTTCTACTCTTTCTATCAATAAATCTATTTGAGTTTTCCTCCACATTCTTGTATGTTTGAGTTGATATATGCGTTTGTGTGGTCAATATATATCTGGTCCTATATTTTTTATGATTGTATATCTTTGTGCTTTGATAGTATTATGTTTCTTTGACATTACAGGAGCTCTCTGAAGCAATGCAAGCAAGGGAGGAGTGGCAAAGATCTATCAGAGGGGAGAGGAAACAAGCAAGGATCCAAGCAAAAGACTGAGGTTGGTACTCTCTGCTTCTCTCTCATCTACTTCTCATAAAGGAAAACACAAGTAACTTTAGTTTGTTTGTTTCTAAGATAGCTACCCGTCTTAGTGGGACTAGCAGCTCTTAATGGACACTAGATTTCTCGATAAAAAAATGGCAACTCCACTGGGGAGCGAATAGCTTGTTTATATTTGTTTGCTTTATAAACTACAAACGGAGCCTGAAGTCAAGCCAGTTAGCCTTCGAACTGCTTTTGCTATGCAACTGCAAAGTAGATCAATGCTGCTTTAGTCCATCTCTGGGTTTTGTTTATAAACTGAACAATCGATTTGCAAACATCCTAGTTGCCCTGGTGGTGGCTCAAGTAACCTCATTACATCAGCCCCTATGATTTGTATTTACTGACTATCATTAGCTTAGCGTAAATCCCAGAACTAAGCTGCAAACTGTGACCAAAAACCAGGTTAAAGTCTTGTCCCTGGACCATCACACTGTCTCCTCTAGGCAATCTGGATGCATCGCACCTCCCATGTGCAGTAGGTGAGATGCATCCCTGTTTCCCTGTGTTACAGGTGCGATGATCAGATAAGACTATTTCTGCCTCCAAATTTTGGTTTTTTTCACTCTCTTCAGCTTTATTCAGGAAGTTTTTCTATCTATGATCAGTATACCATTGTTGAAACTCCCTTCCTTTGCATTATTCAGCCTCCATTTTACAAAGAATTATGAATGTTTTTATGTATTTTTCACCATTTACAGTTCTCCTTTACAAAGAAGTAGCTTAATCAAACTATCGTCTTTTGATTTGGAAGTGTCGCAAGTGTCGTTTTTAGTCAAAGAAAAGAATCCTACTCTTTTGATGGTCGATTACGCTATTACTCTTGTATTTGATTTGAATTGATAAGTATTTCAAGTGTCGAAAGTAGTTTTCAATTTGAAATCGCAAAGAGTCACCTTTGTCTTCCTTTCGTATTTTGAAAAGAAAATTGTTATTACTGTCGCTTTGAGAGAAAAGATAGTTCAAATTTGTACTTAGCATTCTTTTTGTCATTCACACATGAAGAAAGCGGAAAACAAATACATGCATGTGCATTTGCATTTAGATTGCTTGTTGATTTTTATTTAGGACAGTGCACTAGTGTGTGCTCTCTGCTCTATGTTGAAAGAATCTTGCTTCTCTTTCTTTAGTAGCTAGGATTTTCATTGTAAAAAGAAGAGTAAACGACTATTTATCATCTTAGATTGCATTTTTAGGAATTGTATATCTACATCACGCGGTGAACCTTAAAGGCAAACTTCTTAAGAAAGATCAACTGTAAAATAAATTCAATGAACATAAAAACTCTTTGGAACCTAATGCACAACATTTATAAGACTAGGCTAGAGACGTATTTTGGCATCGTAAAGTTTGGTAACTATCACTTTCATCGTAGGTTGGGTGATTCCTCCTCTTTGAGACGACAAGTTCCAGTACGGACTTGTGCTCCCACGTACCATCGAGTATATATCAGGAGACCACAATAGGCTATATCATTTATCCTTAGGAAGCTGTGTTTGCCACCCTATCGATCGCAATTCACTGAACACAACATTCGGGAAGATTGACTACCGTACCGTAAACAGTATTTTGCAGTTTTGCGATTGGTTTGGTAATCCCTCTGTTTAGATTTTCAGAGTAGTCTCTTTCATTCCTTTTCAGACTCCTTAAAGGAAAAGGTCCATCTCAGCACTTGTCACTTCAGGTTCATTAAAAATAGAAGGTGATTAGAGTCATATTTATCTTTTTCTCAACTCTTAAAAATTGAAAAAGAAAGTTGTGTCAAAGCGTCTAAAATTCATTTAATTTGGAATCACATTTTCCCCTTTATTTTGAGTTGATCAAGTAATCCGCAATCATGGAAGAAATTCAATCGAAACCCCACCATTCGCGGAGACTAACGAGTCAACCGTCTTTGACTTCAGAAACGAAACTATTCGGGACCAAGCGAACTCGTTTAACTGGATCAAAGTCCCCTGATTTGCTTAGAACTTGTGTTCCAACATCCTCAGAGACTCCAATTACTCCAACCATTTATGGTATCCCTACCTTTACAGAAGAAGTTCCACAGTAAAAAGAGGACATTAGAACCAATCCTAGTATAATGGTAAACACTTCCATTCCTGAATCAGCTCCATCTATAGCTGATTCGCAAGGTGTTATCCCTCCAACATCTGTCGCTGCAGAGAATATACCTTCTTCGGCACTAGAAATATTTTACGGACCTGACAGTCTACCTCTCCCACCTGGATTGATTGCTATAGAAGAGATTGCGGAGGATCTTCCATCCAGTACTCCATCACATTTTGGAGTTGGGATCACCCTATATCCTTCTTCATCAAAAGTTAGTCTCCCTTCATCGTAAGTTCCTGTAGAATCACTAGGAAATCTTTTGGATAGTCTCGATATGTCTGAACAACCGTCGACATCTAGGACTATGTCATCTGATGCGGCAGCAACAGAACCTCCTGCTACTACTCCAACAATGTTTTCTGGTGTACCATCTGTCCCAACTAGCTCTCAACTGCTAGATGGAATCCACCCAGAGATTGTTTTGACAGTATGTTCTGTTCCCGTTTGTTCATCTGGAATAATATCTGGAATCTCTTATGTCGAGTCTCAACAAATTGATCCTTCATAACAGTATCGATTTGGGCAGTACAGTATCCAGAGGCCAATATTACCTTTGAACACTAGATTACCGCCATATGGGGGCAATATGCCCTTTCATTGTTCTCTCCAGGAGAACAACCATATGAGAGTTCACAACAGAATTCGAGTCATGCTGGAATTACATTTAGTGGTTGGGTGCCAATACTGCCTCAACAACCAAGAGTTGTATACTCAATGCAACCAAGTCTACCTGTGTCGAATATCCCCACTACACCAGCTATTATGACAGTGTCGCAAGTACAAGCGTTGCCTATTGTATGCCAACCTCAAGTTTCTCAGGTCGTAATACAACAACCTCTTGTCTCCACGACACAACCACAATCTCTGATTAATGGCTCCTTAACCGGAGCGACCCAGGCTCAAACGGGTACTATTACCCCTCATCTTGGTTAGACAACCAGTATTGGACAATAGAAAATGGCTTCACAACCATGGCTGGTACAATATCAACAACCGCAATTCCAAAAAGATTACCGAGGAAGTGAGCAACAAAGCTTTGCGGGTAATGGGCAACCGTATATTCAAAACGGTCAATGTCAATCATATCATAATGGTTATGCCCATCAACCTTACCAAAGTTATCAACATCAAATACATTATGCTGGTATGCAAAGACCCACTGCTCAGGCGATCCCATCTTATCCCGAGTATGCTTCGCTGAACCTAAATCAACAGTTGCCCTTTGTGGCAATTTTAGAGTTACCGGATCTAAATCGACTAACAAACAATCCAATTGCTTATGCCCCTTAGTGGCTGGAAATTCCTCATAAAATTCCCTCAGATATTCCTAAATTTAATGTAAATCTAGGTGAAGACCCGTCGAATCATGTGACGACCTTTCATCTGTGGTGTTCGTCCAACACTCTCAATGATGATTCGATTAGGCTTCACCTTTTTCAGTGAACGTTAACTGGTTCGGCAACAAAATGGTACATCGAATTGCCTAGAGCTTCATTCGATAACTTCAGCACCCTTGCCACAACCTTTTTAACCCATTTTCAGTTACCAATAAGGTACGAAATAGGAACAGAGCTTCTTACCAATTTCAAGAAAACGACAGCCACTCACATATCTGATCATATTCATGAGTGGCGACATCGTCATAGAATTGTAAAAACATATGTTCCTGATCAACTGCTAGCTGAATGGTTTATTAAGTCATTGTAACCTTCTATTACAGAAGATGTGGCAAAGGGAGGGATCGTCATTGAAGAGAAATTCATTGCTCGTGCACAATATCTAGACTTAATCTATACTAAGTCTGGCACACTCTACGACAAAATCCCTGATGCTCTTAGACCGGAGTTTTCCATTCCTCCTCCTCCTAAATCAAACAAAGATTCTCATGTCAGTGATGGTGTGATAAGTACGACTAGCACGAAAACCGTAAAGGCTACATCAAAGAAATCCCATATGGTTTCTAGTCAAAATGCAAATGAAAAACTTCTCACCTCGGAGGTTAATGCCGTGTCGACTGACAAAGGCAAAGAACCGAAGCAATGAGGAGGCAAGAAGAAAAAGAAAGGGAAAAAGAAGAAGCAGGATGAGTCATCTCCTGAAAAATCTTCTGCAAACCCTTCTGGGCAGAGGAAATCCCCTTCAAGGTGTTAAATATGCAATGAGGATCATTTGACGAGAGATTGTCCACATAAAGCTGAAGTTAAGAAACTATTTAAGAATTCAAAAACCTCAGTGGTATTGACTGATCCGTTTCCAAACTCAGGAACCAATCTGGTTGCTAGTGACAATGCTTCCCCATTCCAAGTGCTTATGTTTTCCATTTCAAAACAGAAAAATGATGCTTTGATATCGACAAGGAATAAAGATTATGGGAATCCAAAACTGTCGAACAACAAGGCTACTGATCAACCTAGTAGTTCGACAACAACTTCGACTGAAGTTGTGCCACCCATCCTTCGTGAGCTAACGATAAAGTCACCAAAGGGAGTAGTACACAAATCAAGATTTAATCCTTGTGCTAGAGCAGCACAGAATTATAATATAGTAGAGGACCTGGCCCAATCATCGTCCGCTATGTTGACACTTGAGGTACTGCAAAATTGCCTCTCCCAAAATCAGGCTCTATTATCAGCAATAGGTGGGATTGACCCAGCGGATTCCAATCTCGTGGCCTTTAATCATAAAGGATATGAACCTCAGTTACCAGCTCAACCCACTTTCCTCATTCAAGTGAAAGCCCTCAGCAAAACTGTTCATCGAACAATCATTGATGAGGTTATGTCAATGAGTTGCTGGAAAAATTTAGGATCACCACCCTTGTCGCGATTGTCAATGATGTTAAAAGCATTCGATGGACGGGCATACACCCCATACGGGATTTTAAGTAACTTGCAAGTTGAACTGGGGGGAAAAACAGTGGAAATTGATGTTGAAGTTATCAATGGAAACCTTGATTACAACATCCTATTGGGAAGGCCTTGGATTTATGCTATGGCTGCTGTTGTGTCAACATACTTTAGAAATATTGCATTTCCTTTTCAAGGAGGAATTACAATCGTTAACCAACAAACCTTCCTCCCCAACAGTTCACAAGTTATGGGAAGCATTCCAATGATCCATGGAAACTCTTGATCGCTTCAAAATATCGGAGTAGGCCTCCTAAAAGACCCTACTTTAATGGGTAATTTTGCCCTACC
>APFE030708395.1:59475-71176 GCA_000404065.3 Pinus taeda
TTTGAAGACCCCGGTCTAGTTTCATCCATTCGGGCTGCGATATATTCAGGAAAATAAAGACATCAAATGTACATCATTGCTGCACAGATAATCATCCAAGCCAAAGGATGATGGCTCTACCAGTATCATCAGTCTACCATACAGACGGTTGTCTGCCCTATGTACATGAAAATGAATTTATAAAGTTGAGCATGGGAATGTCTGCCTCAGCTAGATCATGAAAATATTATGAAGATAATGTATTGTATTGTATCTTAATAGGTCACCTTCCAGTTCGAAAAACCTCAGATCCTCGTGATAAAGCATTTCACTCGACATCAAAAGATTTACGACCTCATGCTTTAGGGGGCAACTGTTATAGACATATTTGGGCACTGAAACCCCAATCTCATATGTCCATAAACCAAGGGATTCTAAGTCACTAAAAGTGTTGTTTCATACCCTAAATGAGCAAGGTCAATTGATTACATCATCTCCCAGAAGTTCTCCATGAAAAACTACTCAAAACTGGTCAAAATTAGACCATCTCACCTGCTTCATGGTCAGGGTGCAATGCATCTCACCTAGTACACATGGGAAGTGTGATGCATACTGAAAAGTCCTTCTATAGGGTGCGGTGAGCGAGAATAGACAAATGGTAGAGATAGTTTGCTAAGTGGATGATCAAGGAATCTTCTAGAAACTTCTCATATGACACTTGCCTCTCACAATTCGCCCAGGGATGAGTAAGAGATCAATGAAATCTCCAAGTGGAGCCACGAACTATCAGTGGAATGACACTAATCAAAAACCTGGAGCTGATTCACACCTCTACAAATATCTATATATGGATCCCTCATCCCAGAGATCTAGGGGGTTGGAGGCTGGAATCTTGTATTTTGTAAAGAAGTGCTATTGGTTTCTTTGTGGAACATCACAGTGTTGGGTGATCTAAGCTTTTCATGAGGTGAAGAAGGGCTTTCATGCTGGGAGGATGACGTTGGGTCAGATCAATGGGTTGTAATCCTCTCTTCTCCTCTTTCTATCAATAAAGCTATTTGAGTTTTCCTCCACATTCTTGTATGTTTGAGTTGATATATGCATTTGTGTGGTCAATATATATCTGGTCCTATGTTGTTTATGATTGTATATCTCTATGCTTTGATAGTATTATGCTGATTTGACTTTACAGGAGCTCTCTGAAGTGGGGCAAGCAAGGGAGGAGCGGCAAAGATCTGTCAGACGGGAGAGGAAACAAGCAAGGAGCAAAGTGAAAGACTGAGGTTGGTACTCTCTGCTTCTCTCTCATCTACTTCTCATAAAGGAAAACGCAAGTAACTTTAGTTTGTTTGTTTCTAAGATAGCTACCCATCTTAGTGGGACTAGCAGCGCTGAATGGACACTAGATTTCCCGATAACAGTGGTGCTAGGGAAAGTTAGAGCTTGTAGGGTGTTGGAGCATCCTATCAGTTGTAGCTAATAAAACCAGGGAATTAGAGAGTACTTCCAGTTGGAGTTGGAAAATGATCCAGGAGGATTCTGGAGGATTGGTCTAGGTGGATCTTTAAAAAAAAGTACCAGTGGCATGGTAAAAGGGCCAAAACTTAAAGTGGTAGAATCTGGATAAACTTAGAGTCAGATCGAAGTGCTCATCATCCTGATTCCAACGGTGCCAATGACACTCGAATCCGAGTTCATATGAAGATGTTAGAGCAAGTCAAAGTTAAAGTTTGACTTGTCCGGGTGGCAGGAGGAGATGATGTGGCAAAATTTCTAGCGAATGGGGAGGGGCCAAGTGGAAAGCTACCATTGGGTCCCGTATATCGCATATCGTGGGAAATTTGAGGTCACAGGTTAAGGAATTGGCCCCCAGCATTGCCGATTTGTGATTGCGATATCACATATTGCATATCGAAGATGGACAAGTGTTATGAATCGGCCCACGACAAAGCCTAGTTGTGAAGCGATATATCGCATATCACAATCACAGAAGGGGCTAGTGTTTACAAGGTGGCCCCGACAATAATCCTGGTTGCGATTGCGATAAGGTTCCAGATGCGATATGTTATACATTATATTTCATAGCCCGGTGTGTCTGCTGATATCACAGTTGTATGGACTTTGATATCCGCCAAGGGAAAGCAACAATTAGGATTTGCAATGGGGCTCCAAACTTGATATTTTATGGACTAGGCTTGATAATCTTGATGAGTTAGCAATTTTATGGGTTTTGGTATTTGCCAATTGAAAGCGTTGATTGCGATTTTCGATGGGCTTCCAGATGTGATATTTTATAGGTTATGTTTAATAATCCCGACGGGTTCGTGTTATCACATAACGTCTATTTGGTGTATGCCAATGGGCTCTGGCAATTTTGGTTTGCGATGGGCTTCCTGATGCGATATGTTATACACTGTGCTTAATCACCTTGGCAGGTCCGCTGTATCGTAGGATGCTTGATGTGTGCCTTTAGGTCTAACCACCGGTTGGAAATGTTGATGGGGGATCGTCGATAGTATTATCACCGAGTTCAGCGTGCAGTTAAAGAATTTTTGTGTCATCTCTATAAGGTTTTTTGCCATGCCTTATTTAGGCCTGAGAACCTCTATTAGAAATATGTCGATTCTCTGAGTTAAAACAAACCATCGAGTCAAAGGATTAATGTGCAGTTAAGTTTGTAGGAACTATTTTCCAATGGATTTTCCATGTTAAGAATGCAAAACAATGTGCGTTGTTTGTGGAGAATCTCGGTTGTTGAAAACACCTCCTAAACTTTTCATTTTGTCTAAACTACCCAGACTTATGAAGGATCCAGCCACACCAACATATAAATTGGGCTATCCACACAATGAGATGGGGGGAGAGTAGATAGTAGTGCATATTTGTAGAGAAGAGCAGTGACACATGCTCCTGGCAGGTGGACAGAACGTTCCTCGGCAATCAGGAGGTTCTGAGAAGGTGCAGAATGCCTGATTATCCAAATTGGGTGTTTGGATAGGTGTTTTTGAATGAATTTTTTCCAGAAAGGAAGTGGTACTATCTATTTCTAGAGATGGGCTCTCCATTTGCCAGCTATCTTCCAGATTGGAGGTATAAGGAATTTTATGTAAAAATATTCTTGTACTTCTCCCTTTCCATGCCATTTAATGAATGAAGGCCTCCCCACTATTGAGCAGGGTAGACGAACTCCATAATCAAATCTCTGTGTCTTGATCTCATGTGTGGTTATGTCTCTTTTATCTTCATTTTATATGCTTATGTTCATGGTTTTTAAGTGCTCTATTATATGTAATTATGATGTATCTACAAGAAAAAAATCCTGGATCAAGTGGTATCAGAGAGGGTCTTAGTTGATGTGAATTGCATGAGTACGCTAACTAGAGATCAACCTCAAAGGACATGCATCATGAAGAGGATACATGGAGGATGTTGAAGCTCATTAGAAAGAGAATCATTCTTGTGGTTGTTAATAATTGCGAGTGTGAATGACCAAGTGTAAAACCATGGAGAATGATAAAGAAATGCACGAGACCTTCCTGCGAATGTCCAAAATGGTAGACATTATGTATGAAGCATATGAGAAGTGAAGATAGGAGGATATAGAGAGATCTAAGAGCAATGCATCGTCCACATATTCTGGTGCATATGCATTTTAGTCCTTGCCTTCCTTGAATGGGGAGATTAACCAGAGGCTTCAAAAAGAGAACGTTGAATTAAGGAGGCTACTGCGAGAAGAGAAAGAGGAGAGGCATTGTTTGGAGCTTCAGTTGTAAACCATAGATGAGGCCCTGGAAGAGTTGAATCACAACAAATAAAGTCTTCAAGCATAGCTTGATAGATTAAGGATGCTTCTACAAAAAGAGGAAGAGGAGAAATAGAGGCGGCTACGCTAGTTACAAGCTAAGAATGAGGCCTTGGAAATGCTATAGCATGACCCCTGTGAGGTAAAAAGTAATTCTTCGACTTCATGTATGTTTCTTGATAATTATTTCTTTATTTTTTAAAATCATACCACATAAATCAGCTCCAAGCTGTTAAGGAGAATGGGGTATGAGGGGAAGGGCCACAACATGTATCATAAACCCCATCAAAGTAGAGGAATTATCTCGCTTGGCAGTACTAGTTATGTCAGGAAGGAAGTTGGGGAATGCGCTAAAATAGCCAGTGAACCACCAACACATATGATGAGAAGCCCTCATCAATTCTTTCCAACTTGAAAGTGGAGGTAAAAGATGTTGATCTCCCTTCAGTTTCATCTTCACATAGTATAATTTATGTTGGAAATGTGGAGATACCAATTATAGGGACAGACATGAGACTCCTTGCCAAGACGAGCTACAAAGAAGAAGGACTTGGTGTTAAAAACCAAGGCATAACTTAGCCATTGGAGCTTGAGAAAAGACCTTGATTTGCAAGGTTGGGGTGCACTGAAGGACAATGCTCAAAGATGTCAATAGCTTCCATGACATTGTTGAAACTGTCGAGGAAAGAGGATGATGGGAACACATCACCATCAACCTATGGCAGTATGCATTGCAGAGAAAGAGGTGAGGCAAGCTCTTGTTCCCATGGTCATACTAGAGACCAACCAGAAAGGTATAACGAGTCTCAATATTGTAATGTTAATTTTTATTACAACCATATTGTTAATAATGAATAGAAATCATGGCATAAAAGAACTTGTAGTTTTTTTGGATTGCTTAACCATATGTTTGCTGATTGTTTGAAAAGAATAGCATCACGAAAAAGGATGAGGCATGAAAGACTCTCTCAACAGGAGGTGAAGAAGAAGGTAAAGTAGACCTAGAGGAAGAAGGTTTATTGTAGTCATTGCAATAGAGGTGCACATCAAAGAGCCACATGTTGGAGGCTCCATCCAGAGTAGCATCGCAAGGACAAAGCATTCGTGCATGAACAAGGTGAAACAACTGTTCGATTAGTGAATGCGCCAAAAGGAGGTGACCCATTCCCTTTGATAAGTGAGAGATGGTTCTTCTAGGTGTGGTAGAATGCCTTGGCCTTCTTTTGTGTTGCATTTTAAACTGTGAAAGTGATGATGTGTTTCCATCACTTGTTGAAGCAACAATGATGTTCAGCCTTGTATTGATAGTTGGAGTATTGTTTCCATTTTTATGTAAAATTGACCACAGAGTATGTGTTATAAACTCGTGGCAAGAATGGGATGCTCGGCTCGGTCATATAGTTAAACATGTAATTTGCAAGATATTGTACTACAGGTTTGTAGGGGATGCAGGTTTCGGCTCATCGCTTATGGTTCCGAAGGATAGAGGTGAAGGAGAAGGAAGGATGACCTGTTAGGACACTTGCAGTGTAGACAAAGTATAAAGAAGTTGCATATTATTTAATGCTTTTGGAGGACCAAAAGCTTCTCCTAGTGGGGAGGATTGATCGAGGAGAAACCTGGATAATTGATCCAGGTGGATCTTAAAAAGAAAAGTACCAGTGGAATGGTAAAAGGGTTAAAACTTAAAGTGGTAGAATCTGGATAAACTTAGCATCAGATCGAAGTGCTTGTCATCCTGATTCCAACGATGCGAATGTCACTAAAATCCTATTTCATATGAATAAGTTATAGAAATTAAAAAATAAGCTTGACTTGTCCAGGTGGCAAGAGGAGATGACATGGAAAAATTTCCAACGAATGGGGAAACACCAAGTGGTAGGCTGCCATTGGGTCTCGCGTATCGTACATTGTGGGAAAACAGAGGTCGTGGTTAGGGAACAACTCCCAGCATTGCCAATTTGCGATTGTGATATCACATATTGCATATCGATGGTGGACAAGTGTTATGAATCGACCCTCGATAGAGCCGCATATCGCAATCGCATAAGGGGCTAGTGTTTGCAAAGAGGCCCTGACAGTAATCCCATTTGTGATTGTGATAGGGTTCTAGACACGATATGTTATACACTATATTTCATAGCCCGACGAGTCTGCTGATATCGCAGTTGTATGGACCTTTATATTCGCTGAGGGAAAGTGCTAGTTGCAATTTGTGATGGGGCTCCAGACTTGATATTTTATGGACTAGGTTTGATAATCCTAGCAAGTCTGCAGTTGTATGGGTTTTGGTATCCATCGATTGGAAGTGCTGATTGCGATTTGTGATTGGCTTCTGAATGCAATATTTTATTGGTTATGTTTAATAATTGATGGTTTATGTTATCACAGAACATCTGTTTGGTGTACCCTGATGGGCTTCGCTGATTGTGATTTGCGATGGGCTTTTGGATGCGATATGTTATACATTGTGATTAATCACCCGACGGGTCTGTTGTATCGCAGGTTGTTTGATCTATGGCTTTGGGTCTAACCGCTTATTGGAAACATCGATGGGGGACCGCCAGTAGTATCGTCTACCGAGTTCAACTTGTAGTTAAAGAAGTTTCTTGCCATGTTTGTAAGGTTTCTTTCTGTGCCTTATTCAGGCCTAAGAACCTCTATTGGAAATACTTTGATTCACTATGTTAAAAAAAACCACTGGGTCAAAGGATTAATGTGTGGTTAAGTCTGTAGGAATTGTTTTCCGATGGATTTTCCATGTTAAGAATGCAAAACACTCCGTGTTGCTTTTGGAGAATCTCGGTTGTTGAAACCACCTCCTAAACTTGTTATTTTGTTTAAACTACCCAAATTTATGAATATCCAGCCACACCAACATATAAATTTGGCTATCTGCATAGCGAGAGGTGGGAGAGCAGAGACTAGCGCAGATTTGCAGAGAAGAGCAGTGGCACCTGCTCCTGGCAGGTGGCTGGAATCATTCCTCGGCAATCAAGAGGTTCCAAGAAGATGCAGAAGGCTCTATTATCCAAATTGGGTGTTTGGATAGGCATTTTTGCATGCCTTTTCGCCAAGAAATCAGTGGTACTAGCTGTTTCTAGAGCTCGGCTCTCCATTTTCTAGTTATCTTCCAGATTGGAGGTATAAGGATGTTTGTGTGAAAATATGCTTGTACTTCTCTCTTTCCATGCCATTTAATGAATGAAGGCCTCCCCACTATTAAGCAAGGCCTGAAGATGTAGTCCAAATTGGACGAACTCCGTAATCAAATCTTTGTGTCTTGATCTCATGTGTGATTATGTCTCTTTTATCTGCATTTTATATGCTTATGTTCCCTAGTTTTTAATTGCTATGTTATATGTAATTCTGATGCATCTATAAGCAAAAAAATCCTGGATTAGAAAAACCATAGTGTAGGAGAATCCTTTTAGCAGTTGGAGCTACCTAATAAACTTGAATTATTTATAGAGTTGGGGCTTCCCTTTCAGTTGGAGCCAAAGAATTTTTGTATTCTCAAGATATTAGAAAAGTATTTTGGTGGCTTTTCTCCCGGAAGGGTTTCCACCTAAAAATTTGTTTTCTAATGCTCTTGTGATGTATTGTTGATTACTATTCCAATATTCATGCTCTAATTTTTTTATAATTAATTAATTGTAAGTGAATTAATTATTCAACCCCCCTAATTATTTGCAAAATTTCCCATGTCTATGCCAATATGCAGCCTCCATAAATATTCTAATGAGTTTCACCATCCAATACTTTTAAAGCTAACCCATCATGCTAATGGATCCATAGACACACGATTAATTCCACCCAAGAATTTCATGATAGTCTCATGCAAAAAATGACAACCATGACTCTAATACTACTTGTTAGGATTAAAATACCAAGAGATAAATAATAAATTAACCATAATATAGCAACACACATAAATCACACATGAGATTTATATTGGAAAACACCAACTGGGAAAAAACATTTATAAAGTTTTGATTACCATTTGGTAAAACTTTACATGCAATACTCTGGGCAACATACCATGGGCCACCAAAACCATGTGCTTGAAAACCATATATTTGAAACTTATCAACCTTGGCTCTATGGATTTATGACCAAATCAAAATTATGTGACACTACAAACCTATCCCACAATTGTGATGAGAAAAAAATATTCGACTCACACTGTTGTTAATCAAATTCCCAATTAATATGAATCATTCCATTATTGATAACTAGAGAGCGAATTAGGGATATGCGGTTCAAAATTGTTGTTTTGTATCACTTCACTATATCTATGGATGAAGTCACAATGGTTTTTAGTTGAATGTGTAAAACAACCAAGAAAAATAATGAAACAAATTGCCATACTAATTAGTTACCCATTTTTCACTATAGTTGCACACCAATACCGGTACCAAGAAAAAATTGAAAACAAATATGTGGATTTCATGTATATCATAATCGTGCATGTTTATCAAATGGAGACATATTATAAGGAATAAAGCTATAGGAGTTTTCTAGAAAGATGAATTTGCAAAATTCTATTGATTTCTCTAACCAATAGCAAGTATGGCATTGTTAGTTAAAATGGATTGTAAGGGTTAACCCATAATTTATTGTTTTTTTCTCTCTTTTATCTTGGCCCTGACCATATTAGAACAAGTGGTGTTATATTTACGTTTTCCGCATGTGTAACTCAATAAGTGGTCTAAAATTTACACTTTGCACCCGTGCAATGTAGTGTTTCATGGGATATGTCCTCTAGGGTGCGGAGTGTATTTCCTTAAAATAGGTTATTGTCGATGTCCCCCCTCAAAAAGGGATGGGCATCAGGTTGAATTTTGCATAAAAAGAATAATTTATGAGTGGAGAAGCATGATATTCAATCCTAGGGCCCTACTAATACTATGTAATTAATGGTAATGCTAGGGTTCAAAATAATGCTATGTAATTATTGGTAATATTAAATTGTTAAAGTAAAAGTATTTTACTTAAATTTTTAACATTATCATTAATTGTTTTAGGTGTTGGAAATTGGATTCAATGCTTTTGTGCATTTCACAACATGGAATAACTACCTCTCGTGGATCCTAAGTCTAGCGATTGTAGTAGAGACTAATACCTGCGACTCTTGGTTTAACGACAATCGTGATTCCACCATTAGGATGTTTGAGAGTGATTCTAACCATTGTATTCAAACCAACAAATTTGAATCATAAATTGGTTAGACCAACCAAATTATTAGCCCATGCCACTGAACAGGTTGAAAAATTGCGTTATCTGAGTGACCCCACAATTCTTTTTGTCTAACCGGCCTTAAACCGACCGATTTGCCCATAAATCGGTTGGTTTTGTCATAAACTATCTAGTATATTGTGAAGCTAGCTGTGGAACCCACATAATTCAATTTTGTGAGTTTTGAAGTGATTTTTAGGGAAACTTGGGGTTGTTTCCCTCTAAAAATAACCACTCCAAGAAAAGCATGTATCCCCTCTCATTTGTCTCACACATTTCAACCCTAGCAACACTGAAAATCAATGGTAATGTTAAATTCTTAAAGTAAAAGTGACATTTCCTTTATCTTTCATTTTCATCCTTTTACTAAAAAATTTAGCATTACCATGAAATGACTCACGATGTTTGACAATGATTTTGATCTCATTAGATTTCATATGGAGAAACTAGAATTTTAGATTTTACTAAAAATTCAATAGAATTAGGGGTTTGCAATGTTTCCATTTGATTCTATCATGTGTGAGGGTATGAGATTGCCATTTGATCAAAAGCATGAATCCCTTTAAGTACCTTGATGTTGGTAGCATTGATTGTTGAACTTTGTTGATATTGGTGGTATTAATTGTTGAACTCCTCTACCATGGCCTTAACAAAAATGTACCCATCACTCAAAGGAAAATAACTCGTTAGGTATGCTAATATTTTTATACCATATTATAAGTTTGAGGAGATGAACCCTTCACTCAAATCAAAATCACTAGTTGGACATGTTAAAAGTTTTTCAATTCCTATCATATTATAAGGTTGAGCAATCCAAGTCTAACGACTTTGGGCTAGATGATGTTTATGTACCTCTTGTTAATGATCCCATTTCTAGTAGCACTGAATCAATGATGAGTTTCATGAGTGATCATGTTGATCAATGATTTGTAGTTTCGATGTCTAGTTTTGTTGCTACTACTACCACTACTATTGAGCTACAATGGAGTTTTAGGAGTCCTCAACCTTTGAGCCAAATTATTTGTGTAGCTTATGTTGATGATCCCATGTCTAGTAGTGGCAATGAATTTAATGAGGAGTGATCATGTTGATCACTGATATGTAGACTTGTAGTATGCCAATGGACCCATAGCTTGTAACATTGTTTTTGAACTCTAGAGGCCATTTAGAGCCTCATTGATTATGTATTTTGTTGCTGATATGTATTACACTCGGTGCAATTTTGATATAGTCACCTTTACCTGGTATATAGATGAAAAAAAAATGTGTATTTTCTCTCTATTGGTTTGGAATCATGGTTTTAAACTTAAAAAATAATTTTTCATTAAAAAATAATTATTTCATGTATTTTTTTAAAGACTAGTTCATTGAGATATGACCAGTCCTGGTTTGAAACCCAATTTGATAGGTGGATCGATTTGGTCATTGGTTCCAGTTTTGAATATTATGGTTCCAACCTCATTCGATTTCACATGGAGAATGTAGAATTTTAGATACCACTCAAAATCTAATAAGATTAACAATTTTTAAGTTTTCTGGATTGGGACACTATAACATTTTCATTGGATTCTATAATGCATGAGGGTATGGAACTAACATTTAATAAAGAGCACCACATCCTCTGTGTACCTCGATGTTGCTGACATTGATTGTTGAACTCATTTGTTATGACCATAGTAAAAATTTACCCATCACTCAAACAAAATCTCTATTTGACATGTTAATCTTTCTCTATCTTATTTTAATACATGGTGGGTGATTTTAATTATGAGGATCCTAATATAGGCATTGATTTTAAAGATATGTAGGTATTTGATGTAGGATAATTTGTTTTTTGGGATCATTATGTATTATTTTGTTGACTAGTTTTTTTGTTTGTTTTGAATTTTTGTCTCCAGTTTATTGTTTCAAGGTCACCCAATTATTGACTAGTTTGATTTTGATAACATTGGACTTTTATTCATTATTCATTTTCAGCTTTATATATCGATGACTTGATATTGACTCAATGTTTTTTACTATTTTTAACTTTGAGAAACTTTAATTTACTATTCCAATGTTCAGACTTTAGTATCAGTTATAACACAAGGTTTCCCCTGCGCATACCCACAGTATGGATGAATAGTTATGAATACCTTTTTCCCAGGCAATTGACTCACAAAAGAGTCGAATCCTCATAAAACTCAATGGTTAAGGCCCTCTTACCTACAGCTCCATTTTTTTGGAACTCAATCGCCCTGTTAGCGCTCAAATTTACCTTAGGCTAATGTAAGGTGAGACTCAAGGCCACATCAAACCACACTCAACCTCGTAGCTAGACCTACGAGGACAAGAGAGGGCTCTCTCCGGGTCAAACTAGGCAAAAGATAATCAAAGAGGCTCAAGATGACTGAATTGATGACTAATTTTAGGCTAGGTATGAAGTACAAAGAGTTTAGAATTGATTTTTAAAAGGTTTCGTTGAATTCAAGGGAAAGGCAATTTTGGGTGCGGGGATGAGGCACAGCTTTTGCAGAGGTCTACTTGGGGAAAGATAGGCGATTTTGTTGATGCCTTAAAGCAAGTGAGATGAATATATCAGACTGGTGAGGAGCTAAGGAGAGCAAGGAAGTCTCAAGGATTCTCCTTAAACTGAAGAAAACATAGAAAATTAAACAAATTTAAAGGCAGAGCATAGCAAGT
>APFE030708395.1:72572-100270 GCA_000404065.3 Pinus taeda
AACTTCATACTCAGAGGACCTCAATGCAAGTGTTTTCAAGTTATGTCACTGGTCACAGGTCCGTAAATGTGTCCTCCAATGTGTGACAGCGGGGGCGTAACAAGGACGGTGACCGAGGGTGACAAATTACTGCGTAACACACCTAGAATAGGTAAATAAGTGTCATAAAAACATAAAGTTCCAATAATTACATCAATAAGGGTGAAAAATCCCATCACAAGTCAAAACTGGTCAAACTGGCTTGATTCGCTGAGCTGAGGAGGAAAACTGTGCCAAAAAACCATGTGCGGTGCGCGCCTTTCCACCTACTTTTGGGGCACTTCCCGGCATCCAAATTGAGCCTAGATTGGATTTTTGGAAAGCCCTTGATGTCTACTTTCCAACCCAAGTGGAATTTTCCAATTTAGTCTCCATTTGACCCTCCAAAAGTGGATTATCCCAAAAGTACTTCCTATTGATGCAAAAAGTGGCAGAAAGGTGATTTTCATGATGTTTTTTGAGCTTTTGATCACCCAAAACTTGATGAAATGCCTTGGAAATTGCTGATCATGTGTATTTCATCATGCAAAATCCAAAAATGTAAGCCACCTTTGATTTGGACCTCCCCATCTTATGGGTCGCGCGCTGAGCGCGACGCGTAGAGCCAAAAAACCTGTTTCGCAAGCCAAAAATTTTGAAACGATAAAATTTTCTCCAAATTTGCCAAAAATTGGAGTGAAGACCCTCCATCATGTGTCATGCTCAACTAATGAATCCTCGGCCAAAAATCGAAGCGGATCAGGCCTTTTGCGTTGTTTTTGTGCTTTGCTCAAATGCCTCTTGAGGATCTTCATTCTCGCTTTGCAAACATGTATGCGAGCCCAATAGTGAGTCTTCATGTGGCGAAGCATGTCCTTGTCCCTGTTTGCCTTCACCAAAAAATTCTCCAAATGAGTGTTCACCCGGATGAGCATTGATTCCTAATCAATAGGTGTCAAATCACCTTGTCTCCTACGAGCCAATTCCCGGTCTTCTCGAATCTTCCGCAGCTCATAAAGTTCATGCTCATCTTCCAACTGCTTGTTGCGCTGCTCAAAGTAGTTGATCACCCATTTAGCCATCTGAAATTTCTTTTGCAGCGACTCATTCTCGGCCCTTTGCTCTCAGATGATCTCCTTGAGCTCTGAGTTGGGCGAACTAGCATCAACATCAATGATACCGATATCCTGAACTCCTGAAGGACCCTCATCAACCATGGGTCTTTTTCCCCTATCCTGAATCTGTACTTGTGCTGAAGATGGAGGCGAGACCCCTTCCACATGATGTGGAGATAATACTCGCTCTGCTGATGATGTCAACGAGACCCCTTCCACCCCGGGTGGAGATAGTACTCGTCATGCGGCTGCAAATAAGGCCCTGGGGCCTTTCTGACATGTCACATATACTGGAGCATCAACATGCTCAGTCTCAGGAATGTCAAACTGCTGTGAAGGCCCTCCTTCCTCATGAACTATCTCTGGAGGAGGCTGTAGCGCGGAAAAGAAATCACGGGAGATGAAATCCTCCCAAGCAATACCCTGCTGTGCCAACTGATGCATCACCATGATTTTGATCAATGCATAGTGATATATGCTCCTGTGCTGATGTGCCGGGGTCTTCCTCTGTACTAAAGGTACCATCCTCTCTATGTTTCGACACATGAAAAAAGGAATGTTCATCATACGTACCCGTGTGAAATGCATCAACAAATGAACATGGTACGCATAGAGACGTGAGAATCTGCCCTCACAGCTGAAATACCGAATGATGAGTTTCATCAACGGTGCAAACTCATCTTTTAGGTATCTGAAAGGAAAGGTTGTGCTCAAGTGTATGATATATCCGGGCTTGATATATGGCTCATAGTAATACCTGTCCAGCATCTGGCATTTACTCCATTCCTCCCCCACATTTGGTATCCCGGTGGCCTGAGCAATAGTGTCGGGTGACAAAGTGAAATCCACTCCGGCAAGGTTTACATGACCATCCTGTAGGTTAAGGACAAATAGACGGACCAGTTCCCGATGATGCTGATTTTGTGAGATGATCTCACAATATTGGTAGCATGATTGGCGCCGAAAACAATCCATTGCAAGTGGGCAAGCTTGCAATTGAGCCAAAGAAGTAGGATCCTCCCTAACATGTTTTCCACTCTTGCCACCTTTATGATACCTCCGTGGCACATTAGGCACATTGACCTCTGGTGTAGAGTCACTATCATACTCTTGCTCATATACTGACTCGGTCTCTGACATGTTCTTTAACAACAAGGTAGCTGGAATATATATATATATATATATGTTGATATACAATTGTGTACAAAAATCACTAGAGGCCTTTTCTTTTTCTCAAATGTTGTGATTTGATGCGCGAGAAGAGGTGATTTGAGTGGTTTCTGGGCAAATTTCAGGCATAAACTCCTATGCGTCGCGTGCCTCACCCAATGCGCGCGCGTGCTCCTGATGCGTCGTGCGCGTTCAAACTTGCACTAGAAATTGTCCACTGATGCGCCACGCGCCACTGATGCGCCGCGCGCCTGACCTGATGCGCCGCGCGCCCTGGAAATGGCCCAAGTTGCTCACAAATCAAAAAATCACCTTAGAACAGTTCTCTTTGCTCTTGGAAAGTGGAATGGGTTGCAAATGAGGAGGAATATCTTCATATAGACTCCTTGTTGATTTTTGCTTAACCCAAAACCCATTTTCTTATGTTTGGTTGTTGACATTTTTTCAAAATTAATAGGCTCTGACCTTTTTGGTTTCTTTCTTAAAATAGGTTGAAATGATGATTTTCTTTGATAATTTTTTGCAGGGATAGCTCTGATATGCTTCAGCAAAGGAGACCAAGGTTGCACTTAAACAATTGAAGAACTGAAAATTTTTACAATTTTTACAAAAATGAGGTGGCGAATTATCTTCAAAACTGAGTTTTGAAGAGAAGTCCTAATTAAGTTGTACAATGATAAAAATTGTTGAAGTGATGATCTATCGAAGACATCCCTCTGGCCCGCTGGACTTCTAAGACTTTTCAAGACAAAATTGACTCAACCCTAGACCTAAGACCTAAAAATTTAAAACATGATTGTAAATGATCTTTGAAGATTTATTTTAATGAATAGACCTGAACCAGCAGTGCTAAGCATGAGGGGAATGAGTGACACAAATCGCTCCATCAAAGTTATGGTATGCCTAACGAAATGCAACTGATCAAAACGGATGGGAGACCTAAACATGAAATGCAAAAAGAGCTTTGATCTCTGACGGAGGGATAACTAGACCGACTCTAACATTGTCTCCAATGGGGATGGTAGCTCCTTGGAGATGCCAAGAACTGCAGATCTCTGTAAGAGCTAGACAGTGTCTTCATCCATTGGGCGATGGAGTCATTATTCCAACACAAAATCTTAAGAATTTGATTGAAAAAACCAAAATTGCTTTGACCAAACTAGACTCGAAACTAAAACATTTAGACAACTGACTTGACCAACTTAGACTAACTAACCTTCATTTTCAGAATTATAGCCTTCACCTCGGGCCCCAAACTGAAAATGATAAGTTAGTTTATATGTGCAATAGGATAAAAGTAAAATGATATGTACAATGATGATGAAATGGAAAGAAAATACTCAAAAGTAGTATCTCTTTAACAGCCGACCATTAATCGACCCTCTAGGACATTCATCTCCATTCATCTCTTTGAGAAGGAAAGCGTTTTGGCCACGATATGTTGCAATCTTGTAAGGACCCTTCCATAAATTTTCAAAATTTCCATGCTTTCCCTTGTCTTCATGACGAGCATCCCACCTCAAAACTACCTCATCTAGCTGAAATGTGCCCGCCTTTGCTTTCCGGTCATAAATCTTTTTGATATGCTCCTGCAACTTGTAAGTGTTTTGAAATACCTCCTCCCATGTTTGCTGCAAATGAATCATCTGATTAATCCTTCTCTGCATAGGATCTTCCTCACTACTCACTTCTTGAAGCATTTTGACTACCGGGACAGCAAGCGAAGTAAGAAAAAACGTGTCTGTTCCGTACACCAACTCGAAAGGAGACATGCCAATAGACTTTTTCTGACTCACCCTATCAGCCCATAGTGCATTTATCAACTTTTTGTGCGAGCCCTTTTTGCTGATTTCCAACAATTTCTTAATGATATTGACCAAAGATTTATTGGACGACTCTACCAATCCATTTCCTTGAGGGTGGTATGCGGTTGAATGTCCTAAGCTAATATTGTACTTATAGAAAAACTCAATCATCCTTTTTTACTTAAACGCTGCTACATTATCCGTGATTAACTTACTTGGACATCCAAAACGTGACAAAATATTGGTTTCAAGAAAAGAAATAATTACCACATCCGTAGCTTGTCGAGTAGGAATTGCTTCAATCCATTTTGTAAAGTAGTCTGTAGCTGTCAATATCCATTGATGTTGTCCAGATGATGCCGGATGAATTTTGCCGATGAAATCCAATCCCCACTGCTGAAAATGTGCGCTGACTTCAATTGGTGTGAGAGGCAAAGCCTGGAGTTTTTGTTTTCCTTCAAAAATTTGGCATTCATGACAATTTTTAACAGCCTTATATACATCTGAAAATAATGAAGGCCAATAATAGCCTGCCCTTAGAATCTTTTTTGTTGTGGTCTTCCAAAACAGATGACCCCCACAGTCCCCTCTATGAAAATCTTCCACGACTCTTTTGGCTTCCTCCTCGACCAAACAATTCAATAACATTCCACCAGGGTCTTTCCAAAACAATGCTGAATCTAGTATGCAGAATTTTGCAACCTTCAATTTCAATGTTCTACTTTTGTTTCTCGGCATTCCGAGAGGTGAAGACAAATGCTGAAGTACATATAAAATGTCAGCATACCAAGGAGAGGAAAGAAACATTTCAGATACCTGAATGAATGGATTATCCTCATCTTCATCGGACATGGCAGCAATCAAATTTATGTCTAGAACTTGCAGATTCGTTTCAGCCATTAGCTTGGCGAGTTCTTGACCTTTGATAAGCTTGGTGGGTTTAATATCTACATCATACTCTAACAACACAACAATCCACTTACCCCATCTGCCTTCTGGATCTGCCTGTACTAAAATATCTTTAACTGCTGCGTTAGGAACATAAGCTAGAATATGTGAATACAATATATACACACGGAAATCTTTCAAGGCCTTTACAAGCGCAAGTGCTTGCTTCTTAATGATGTTATATTTCAATGCTCCATCTCTTATAATCCGACTGAAAAAAAAGAAATGGGCTTTCAACACCTTCCCTCTTCTGCATTAATACAGCTGCCAAAGTGTGCTCAGAAGCAAATGAGAACAAAATAAAATCCTGAGTGTAGTCTGGGCTGATCAAAATAGGAGCTGAAGAAAGAGGTAACTTCACTAAATTAAATGATTTCACCGCCTCTTCGGTCCACTTTACCTAACTGTCCTTCTTGAGCATGCTTGTGATTTCTCTAAGATGCTCCGCTAGATTTGGAATGAAGCGACGCAGAAAATTCAATTTACCATTGAAGGACTGTATTTCTTTCTTGTTCCGAGGTTGTTCAATTTGCTGAATGGCTTCAACACGTGCGGGATCAACACGGATGCCGTATTTAGATATGATGTGGCCAAGAAGTTTGCCCTCATCCATGGCAAAAAGACTCTTTTTCGGATTCAGCGATATGCCATATTTTCTGCACTTTTGGAAAACAATTTTCAAATGATGCAACTGTTCCTCATTAGAATTTGAAAACACGGTTAAGTCATCAAGATAAACAACTAAAAATACATCTTTCTCATTGGTGAAAGCCACGTCCATTTCACGCTGAAAGGTGGCTCCTGCATTTTTCAAACCAAAGGGCATATTTCCATAATGAAATGTTCCCCATGGAGTGGTGAACGCTGTCTTGTCACGGTCATCTTCATGCACTAAAATCTGATTGTATCCTGAATAACCGTTGAGTAGTGACATCCTTGATGCTCCAACTACTCGCTGCAATATATGGTCCATTTTGGGCAGCAGATAATTGTCTTTTAAGGACACCTTATTCAAATTTCTGAAGTCAATACATAAACGGATCTCACCTGTTTTCTTCCTTATGGGAACCAAGTTTGATATCCAATCTGAAAATCGGATAGGCACAATGATTCCTAACTTATACAATCTGTTTACCTCTTTCTCAATTGATGGCAGTAGCTTCGGATTGATTCTCCTCAACTTTTGACGAAAAGGCTTCTGATTTGGCTTAATAGGAATAGTATGCTGAATAATATTTGTGTCATATGTTTTTAGATCTGAATAATCCCATGCAAAAACATCAGAAAATAGAGACAACAATTTCACATATTCTGCTTTTACCTTTAGTGACAATGACTTTGATAGCTTTACCATCTTGGGATTCTCAGCTGTCCCAATGTTTACTTCTTCAACACCTTTTTCAGTTGGTCTCAATGTCGGTTTGCGGGCCACATCATCTTGGTCAAACAACTCCTCTAAAGGAATCAATCCCTTAGGAATAATGTTGTCTTTAAGTTGCAGCACGTCTATTTGATTTACTTGTATATTATCACTACCATCATCATGTTCAGTATCTATTGAGGTATCTTTGAACTTACCCTTATTTTGCAGAAACTCATTGATCTCTTCATCATCTTGAAAGACTTACCAACATCACTGATTGTCTGGAATGGTAGGACGGTGTTTCACATGGATCTCAAACTTGTTGCTAGAATTCATTGGAATTTTTAAATTGCTTGCTGCCTTAGCAAGTCCATCAGCAACACCATTGTGTATGTGAGGCACACATGTCAAGATATGATCAGAAAACAACTTCAAAATATCTAAGACTGCATTGCGATATGCTCTCACACCCTTAACTTGCTTTATCACCAACTCGGAATCACCATAGACCACAATCTTCTTCGCTTTCAGCTTTCTAAGAATCTTTAGGCCAGCAATGAGAGCCTCATATTCCGCCTCATTATTTGAACAATCAAATGCTAGTTTATAGGAACACACTCTCACCTTGCTTGGAACTTTGTCTTGAGTGGAAAAGGGGCTTCGAATCCACACACCAATACCAGCACCATCACTACCTACTGTGCCATCAAAATCCATGGTCCAAAGACCATCTTCATCCTCCTCCAAGTGCTGAAATTGTATTGGCTCTGATTTTTCTGTTTGCTGCCCATTTTCTTTAGCTGATTTCTCCAGGATAGTTTGCTTTTCTCCTCTTTCCTTTTGTAGAACTTCTCTGAAATTTTCAGTGATCTCTGGTATATCTTCCACCTGAACTAACTGACTATCTAGATCATTAAAACTATCATCAAATAAAACAAATGACTCCAAATCTGTATGTACATAATTTACAGGATGATTGATTGGCTTCTCTTTGTTGGTAATCATATCTTTCATCTTTTGCTCTCGATATAGCTTTCTCATTTGAACGAAAACTGGAATTGTAGCATAAGAAAAGTCTAACTATAGAGTACCCTTCAACTTAGCCCCCCAAGATCTTGAAAGTAGCATACCAAAACGTGGAGGAATGTCCGCCACCACCACATCCATCAAGACATTCTTCACTGGAATTTGGTCTAAGCTAACAACCAAATCTTTGATGAGCCCGATACATCTCACACAGCTGGAATCAAATGAATACAAATCATGATATTTCCTTGTAATGTCTAACCCCAGCTTCTCCATGATCGCCTTTGGCATCAAATTGTGCGAAGCACCCGAATCGAACATAGCATTGTGCAAAACATATTCATGCAATCTCAAACTGATATAAAAGGGAGGAACATCACTATCAGGGGACTCACCATCCAATGCTGGTCCAAAAATCAATTCTGGCTGATCATCTTCAACGTTCACCGTGTCAAACATGGGATCAAAATTTAGAATTTTAGAGACTTGACCTCGGTAGCTGCTGTTTTTCATGATTTCAGTCAAAGGAATAGATACTTTTAATTTGGAAATTTCATTTTCCAAACTAAATGCTGAAACTTTGTCGAATTCTTTGACCGGAACTTCTTTCCTATCTTTGATTATAGTTGCCTGATTTTTCCTTTCTGCTGCTGATATCTTGCTAGTTGTGGGATCGATTGTCTCATTTCCTTTCTTCGGTGGTATTGGTGAATCTGTCTTTGGTGCTGTAGCTTCTTTTCTTTTCTGAATTGGATTGATGGGCACATCTCGGTTTCTCAATGAATACTGCTTCTGTTGAGTGGACAAGGCATTCAAATATCCTCTTTGGTAATCATCTAAATCTGCATCATTAGCTAAGATAAAATCTTCATCTTGTTGGGCGCCTGAACTTTCTCCATACTCTTCTTCTTCAGTGATGTAAATGGGCAGATCATCAGGAGTAAAGAAGTGGTTTTGGTCCCCTACTACATCAACATCTTCATCTGAATCTTGACTCACAAAATTCTGCAAAAGAGGAGTCTTGATTGGTTGCTAGGCTGCCGGCTCTTGTACTCTTGGTTCACGCTGCTTAATTATGAACTGAGGTTGTTGCTGGCCACGGTAATTTGGATTACGAATCTGCGGTTCTGATTTCTCAAGGTTCAACCTTTTGAACATCTCACGAAGCCAAGGCGATTCTGATGTAGATTCTTCCTTTATAGTCACTCTTTTCTCTGCCTTCAACCGTGCTCTCTTGTAAGTCAGATTTTCCTCAACTTTAACAACAATCTTTTGCATATCTTCTAAAGTAGGCGGATCTCTATCCCGTAATGAATAAGCCATCTCCGAATCAAAGCCATCCAGGAATTTAAGAAGAGCTGATTTTCTAGATGGTCTTAAATCATCCGGAATAGCATTATAAACTGTATTGAACCTGATAATGTAGTCTTGGACAGACTCACCATGATTGCGTTTGATATTATTATACTCGACATTGATCTGAAGCGGATCCTTTCTGAGTTCCCAACGATCTAGAAACTTCTTCTGAAGTTCAGCCAACGTAGGTATACTTCCAGCTCCCAAGCCTCTGAACCATTTTCTTACCTCTCCTCCGAATGTTTGTACAAACAATCGCATAGTTACATCCTCTTCATCAATCTCATATAAATCATAAAAATTTTCCATTTTGTCTATGTGCTGTTGAGCGGACACACTTTGAGGAGTGCCATCAAATAAAGGAATCTTACTCTGATAGTCCGCGGGCATATCATGCAATTGTTGAGGTAAAGCAAGAGGTGCGAAACAAGCAACCATTGCTCTAGGTGGATTTACTCTAGGTGTTGTTGGTGGAGTGGGTGTAGTTACTGTATGAGGAATATGCGGAGGTGTATGTGGAGGAGAAGCGATGTGGGATGAAGGAGGGGAATTGGCTAGAGATTCTGAATAAGTAATTATAGGTTGCACAGGAATGGTAGGAATGAAAGGCGGTTCAGTAGGAATTCTAGAGGTAGATGCCGTGACGGTGGATCCAATGTTTGTAGATACAACTTCTAAGAAATCAACAAGATTGGCGGCTTGGATGTCGGTCTGAAGGTGCCTCAAGATAAAATTTTCAATTAATTTATTGTGCCTTTCAAATTCAAGAGCTACAGCAAAGTTAGGATTTGGAACAATAGAATCAAGAACGTTTTCAGACTTGGTTTTAAACAATGACAATTCAAACCTTTCGTCAAAAGCAAGTTCTTCAAGGTATTCGAAAATTGCAGGACATGAATGAGATTTAACCAAGGGAGTCGCCGAGCTTTCTTGACGGAGGATTTTTCGAATCAAATTTGGATTTTCGTAAATAGGAGGTGGATTCAGATCTGGATTAGCTCTTGTATGTATTTTTGAAGCCAGTGTGTTTATCAGAAGATCAAAAGAACTAAAATAATTCAACCAAATCGTTTGCTAGACTCAATCATCCTAAGGTCTAGAACGAACAAAAGTACTGGGGTGATTTGCAAATCAAGTTTCCACAAGCTAACTGGAGATCGACTGAAGCAGCATTTATCTACTCCCGCTTATGCATAGCATGAGCGTTTCGAAAGCTATCTGGCGTGACTTCAAACTCCGCCTAAGACTTGTGAAACAAACTCATCAGCAAGCAAACCATTGAGATTTTTCCCCAGTGGAGTCGCCACTATGTTAGCACTCAAATCTACCTTAGGCTGAAATAAGGTAAGACTCAAGGCCACATCAAACCACGCTCAGCCTCGTAGCTAGCCCTACGAGGACAAGAGAGGGCTCTCTCTGGGTCAAACTCGGAAAACAATAATCAAAGAGGCTCGAGATGACCGAATTGATGACTAATTTTAGGCTAGGTATGAATTACAAAGAGTTTAGAATTGATTTTTAAAAGGTTTCGTTGAATTCAAGGGAAAGGCAATTTTGGGTGTGGGGATGAGGCACAGCTTTTGTAGAGGTCTACTTGGGGCAAGATAGGCGATTGTATTGATGCCTTAAAGCAAGTGAGATGAATATATCAGACTGGTGAGGAGCTAAGGAGAGCAAGGAATTCTCAAGGATTCTCCTTAAACTGAAGAAAACATAGAAAATTAAACAAATTTAAAGGCAGAGCATAGCAAGTTCATGGATTCTACCTTAACACTTCATTCGTTTAATTACAGAAGATCAAATAAATAAAGTGGTACACATACACAACTTAAGTACTGAGATAAACACACCATCAACACAGAAAGCCACATGAATCCCAAATAGTGCTGCAAAACCCCGGTCTTTCCTTTGCCAAAATGCAGATAATATATGTACAATATAGTGTCAAGCTATTCCCAAGAGTCCAACCCTGAAAATGACTAAGAAAATATATAATATAGGCAATCCAACACATTCTCTTGCCTCTAGGGGTCTAGCTCATCATCCTAGGATCTGTTTCAACCAATTCTAAACTAAGCACTACAATCTAGGCAGTCAAAACAACTTGCCTCTATAAGCTAGGAAACCAATTCATTCATTACATTTTTGCTATTTTATGAATGAATCATCTAGAATAGGTAAATAAGTGTCAAAACAACATAAAGTTCCAATAATTACATCAAGAAGGGTGAAAAATCCCATCACAAGTCAAAACTGGTCAAACTGGCTTCATTTGCTGCGCTGAGGAGGAAAACTGTGCCAAAAAACCCTGTGCGCCGCGTGCCTGAGCCCTGTGCACCACGCGCCTTTCCACCTGCTTTTGGGGCACTAACCGGCATCCAAATTGAGATCCGATTGGCTTGTTGGAAAGCCCTGGATGTCTAATTTCCAACCCAAGTGGAATTTTCCAATTTGGTCTCCCTTTGACACTCCAAAAGTGGATTCTCCCAGAAGTACTTCTTGCTTGTGCAAAAAGTGGCAGAAAGGTGATTTTCATGATGTTTTTGAGCTTTTGATCACCAAAAACTTGATGAAATGCCTTGGAAATGGCTGAGCATGTGTATTTCATCATGAAAAATCCAAAAATATAAGCCACCTGTGATTTGGACCTCCCCATCTTATGGGTCGCGCGTTGAGTGCGACGCATAGAGCCAAAAAACCTGTTTCACAAGCCAAAAATTTTGAAACGACAAAATTTTCTCCAAATTTGCCCAAAATTGGAGTGAAGACCCTCCATCATGTATCATGCTCAACTAATAAAGCCTCGGCCAAAACTCAAAGTGGATCAGGCCTTTTGCGTTGTTTTTGCGCTTTGCTCAAACGCCTCTTGAGGATCTTCATTCTCGCTTTGCAAACATGCATGCGAGCCCAATAGTGAGTCTTCATGTGGCGAAGCATGTCTTTGTCCATGTTTTCTTTCACCAACAACTTCTCCAAATGAGTGTTCACCTGGATGAGCATTGATTCTCGATCAATAGGTGTCAAATCACTGGGTCTTCTTCGAGCCAATTCCCGGTCTTCCCGAATCTTTCGCAGCTCATAAAGTTCATGCTCATCTTCCAGCTGTTTGTTGCGTTGCTCTAAGTAGTTGATCACCCATTTAGCCATCTGCAATTTCTTTTGCAGCGACTCATTCTTGGCCCTTTGCTCTCGGATGATCTCCTTGAGCTCTGAGTTGGGCGAACTAGCATCAACATCAATGATACTGATATCCTGAACTCCTGAAGGACCCTCATCAACCATGGGTCTCTTGCCCCTATCCTGAATCTATACCTGTGCTGAAGACGGAGGCGAGACCCCTTCCACATGATGTGGAGATAATACTCGCTCTGCTGATGATGTCAACGAGACCCCTTCCACCCCGGGTGGAGATAGTACTCGTCGTGCAGCTGCAAATAAGGCCCTGGGGCCTTTCTGATATGTCACATATAATAGAGCATCAACATGCTCGGTCTCAGGAATGTCAAACTGCTGTGAAGGCCCTCCCTCATCATGAGCTATCTCTGGAGGAGGCTGTAGCACGGAAAAGAAATCACGGGAGATGAAATCCTCCCAAGCGATACCGTGCTGTGCCAACTGATGCATCACTATGATTTTGATCAATGCATAGTGATATATGCTCCTGTGTTGATGTGCCGGGGTCTTCCTCTGTACTAAAGGTACCATCCTCTCTATGTTTTGGCACATGAAAAATGGAATTTTCATCATACGTACCCGTCTGAAATGCATCAACAAGCGAACATGGTACGCATAGATACGTGAGAATCTGCCCTCACAGCTGAAATACCGAATGATGAGTTTCATCAATGGTGCAAACTCATCTTTCATGTATATGAAAGGAAAGGTTACGATCAAGTGTCTCATATATGCGGGCTTGATATATGGCTCATAGTAATACCTGTCCAGCATCTGGCATTTACTCCATTCCTCCCCCACATTTGGTATCCCGGTGGCCTGAGCAATAGTGTCGGGTGACAAAGTGAAATCCACTCTGGCAAGGTTTACATGACCATCTTGTAGGTTAAGGACAAATAGACGGACCAGTTCCCGATGATGCTGAGTTTGTGAGATCATCTTACAATATTGGTAACATGCTTGGCGCCGAAAACAATCCATTGCAAGTGGGAAAGCTTGCAATTGAGCCAAAGAAGTGGGCTCCTCCCTAACATGCTGTCCAGTTTTGCCACCTTTGTGATACCTCCGTGGCACATTAGGCACATTGACCTCTTGTGTAGAGTCACTATCATAATCCTGCTCATATACTGACTCGGTCTCTGACATGTTCTTTAACAACAAGGTAGCTGGAATATATATATATGCTGATATAGAACTGTGTGTCAAAATTTGACTGTTGACTTTTTTGTCTTTTTATCAAAATGCTGTGACCAAGGGGACATAAATGACAAGGGAATTGTTAGGAAAATGGAAGCATTAGGGAAATGGGAACAATGAAAATAAAATAAGGAGATTAGGGAAGGGAAAGGGGCGTAGAAATTTTGAAATGTTAGGGTTTTGGGGTGAGGCAGGGATTACATGTTTATAGTAGAAGGGAGGGATTAGGATTTTAAGGGAAGATAGTGTAGGGTTTTATGAGGATTTATTGGGAAAAATATTGGTGAAAATAGGGGATGGGAAACAAAGGGAATAGGAAAACCTTGGCAACAGTGATTTTTGAAAACCCTACAGAAAACTTGGCACTTGAATCCTTACAGCAAATTGATGAACAAAGAGGGTTTATACACTTGGTTTTTCATGGCAAGTATAGCATAATTTCTTTATATAAACCATCTAAAAACCAAGAGCAAGCTATGAGTGTAGGCCTACCTGCGAATTGATGCGTGAGGAGAGGTGATTTGAGTGGTCTCTGGGAAAATTTCAGGCAAAAACTCCTATGCGCCGTGCGCCTCACCCAATGCGCCGCACGCGTGTTAAAATACACTGGCAATTGTTGTTTGATGCGCCGCGCGCCTCTGGTGCATCATGCGCCTATCCTGATGCGCCGCGCGCCTTGGAACTGACCCAAAATGCTCACAAACTTGCAAAATCGCCTTTGAACGATGCTCTTGGCTCTCAAAATGTGGAATGGGTTGAAAATGAGGAGAAATGACTTGATATAGCCTCCCTTTTAATTTTTGCTTAATGAAAACCCATTTTTCTTATGTTTGGTTGTCGACACTTTTTCAAAATTAATAGGCTCTGACCTTTTTGGTTTCTTTCATAAAATAGGTTGAAATGATGATTTTCTCTGATAATTTTTTGCAGGGATAGCTCTGATATGCTTCGGCAAAGGAGACCAAAGCTGCAATTGAACAATTGAAGAACTGAAAATTTTTACAATTTTTACAAAAATGAGGTGGCGACTTATCTTCAAAACTGAGTTTTAAAGAGAAGTCCTTATTAAGCTGCACAATGATGAAAACTATTGAAGTGATGATCTATCAAAGACATCCATCTGGCCTGCTGGTCTTCTAAGGCTTTCCAAGACTAAACTGACTCAAACCCTAGACCTAGACCTAAAAATTTAAAACATGTCTGTAAATGACTTGTGAAGCTTTATGACTTAACCTGAACTAGCAGTGACATGCACGAGGGGAATGAATGACACAAACCACTCCATCAGAGTTATGGCATGCCTAACGAAATGAAACTGATGAAAACTGGTGGGACACCTAAAACATGAAATGCAAAAAAGAGCTTTGATCTCTGATGGAGGGATAACTAGACCGACTCTAACAGGTACATACATAAGATGTTTAGGTTGTCATATATCCCCTCATCTCATTGTCAGGAATTCTTCACATGAAGAAGAAAGCCCCTTGGCCCACATTCCAATTGAGGATCATATTATATGAGTTAAAGAGACACAAAGAGACAACAACAGAGATACAGGAATTGGATCACATGCACTTCACCATGAAGTGCTTCCATGGATATGATCCCATGAGAGTGATCAAACAACATTATGAAAGGATCGGTAAAAATATAGGGTACTTGTCAATGTCAATAGTAGAAGATGAGAAGATAAAGAACTGGTACGATCCAAACATGAAGGCACATCCAGGGATGGAAACTAGTTCACCCCAATATCCACCATCTCAAGGTTTCCAGGTTCAGGAGGAGGAAGAGATAACCCCTCAAATAAGGAAAAATAACTCCTAAGAAAAGGGTCAAGTATAAATCTACAGGCGAGAGAATCAAGAAATAAAAAGTCGATCCTTTAAACATAGGAGCTATTCAAGCAGAGTAGGAGAGGAGAGAAGCAGAAGAAGAAGGGGGGAAGAGGAAGCAATATGGGTTGATCTAGAAGCAAGAAGAAGAAGAAGAAGAAGAGAGGAGAAGAATAGAGGAAGAACAACAAAGGTAGTCCCAAGAGGAGGAAGCAAGTTCGGGATTGGAAGAAGAACAACTGACTCGGTAGATTAAAGAAGAAGAGTTGGAGGAAGAAGATACCATCCAACCCATACATGATGAGCTAGTAACTTTAGAGGAACCTCTTCTTACAGGTGGTCATCATCATTTCGTGGAAATGGGGATCACACCTCCACTAACCAACAAAGTTATGGATGTATGTTGTGTAAAATTTGATCAACTTAAGAAGAGGATCATGCAACAGAGGCATAGATACTTCCCCAAGGATCCTCAAAATCCAGTCTCAGTTTTTATAGTGAAGGTGATAACCCCCAACACCAGAAGGAATCCTATAGCTAGTATGGTGGAAAATGTTGCATTCTCTATAGCTACACATGACAATTTTGAGTACTTGTTGAATGATAAAGCTAGGTTGAGAAAAGAACTTGATATGGTGAAGCAATGGGTGGAACATCTTGTGGCACATAATCAATGGTTTTCAACACAAAGCCTCAACATTGCAGAATAGAAGTCATCCATACAGGAATAATCTGGGCCAATAGAGGACACCATGGTGTGATTATACAACGAGATGATCCTTCTACAACAAGTGGTGGCTCCACTCGTTGGCATTCAGAAGAAAGCATGGGAAGTGGTGAAACTCCTGAAAGTGAAAAATAAAGCAATTGACCAACTTTAGGAGTGGACTACCAAGTATTCAAATGCTTCACAACATTTGGAGAAGAAAGACATGATTGTCGCAGAGATAGATTTTAATTGAGACTCCACTATCATAACTATGTGTGCCTTGGAGAATAGTCGATTAGTACTATTGCTTCATGTAATCGATTACATAATGGTTTAGTCTCTAATTTAGAAGCATGGGATACCTTCGATAGGTACACTTGAAGGAATAAGAAGCAAGGAAATCATCTTCCAGGAGATTAAGAAATACATTAAACAGATCAAGCATGCAACGAAATAGGAAGGCTTAAAGGTAACCAAAGGAATTATTTTGCAATACGCCATTGCACTAATCAAAGCTCATACGAAACTTTCATGGATGTGGAATAATGTACAATCAAACTCCAAGAACATATTGATTGAGGAACAAGAGGTAAAGATGTGCTACTTTGGGGACTTGCTAGTTTGGGTCAAAGACATCTCCACAAAGTTTAGAGCTTGGCACACTTATATTACAATTGAGCTCCATGAGGAAGAAAATGATTTATCAATTTGATGAGTCTTTGTCCCATAATCAATTTTGTCTTATATAGTCGTCGTCTCATTTTCAATTTGTCTTATGAAATAAATGATATGTAATGAAGTCCAAGGGACACATGTGGAATGTCAACAGCTACACATTGGAATGTAATGAGTCATTTATAGAATATGAGAAATAATATAAGTAACAAAGTCACAAGAAAGCTCAAAGGTCTTTGTTACTTGCTATAGATAGCTCCTCATAACTCAAGCAAAGGGTTTTTTGGAAGGATTATATTCTAAGGCTCCTTGGCTTCTCTTGTAATACATAAGATATAGATAGTTCTTTGGAGAAGCAAGTTGTGGCTTTGTGTTCCACTATTGGATACAATGTTTCATCTATGTAACAATGTATTTGGGATCTTGAATTTTTAATAAGAAGCTCAATGAGTTGACACTTCTTCATACATGTATTGTAGATATAGCTTGACTATTTTGGTTATGTTTATGGTATATGTTGCTTTAATTACATACTAAGTTAATGAACTAATTCATTTCTTAGCTATGACTATTATTGAATGAGTGACGTTATGCTTTAACGATTGTTTTTTATTATGTGGATTAATATACAAGTATCCAACAAGTCATTCTCTTTCTTCTCGGGTTCCCCTTTAGGATAGTACTATTATTTTTCTAATTAGTGTTTTGTTTTCCCTACTAGCAATGGAAGTCTCCCTCGTATACCTTACATTGGGTGTATCACAAAGCTCACATTCTTGGTTCTCCAAAGAGGTGTTGTGTTCTCTTGTGTTTGATCATAACCAATGCATATCTTTAACACCTTTCCAATGGTGGTTGGACCATATGACCAGATGGGACTCCTATACCAAACAGTGTGAAGTCTAATTGGGACTTCACATCGAGGAGATCCCCTTACAAAGTTGGTGGAATCCAACACCATCAACATTTTTGGTGCTAGAAGGAGGGCCAGATGACAAGTTGAGCCTGTGAAGTTTGTTTGAATCTCTTAACTCTAAGGGCTTCATCCTAGATCATAATCCCGAGGTGTTTTTCCGAAGCTTTATATCTTTAATTCCCCACATAATTTTTACATAACTTGTCACATTTTAAATTTTATGGCAAGGGTACAACAACTATCCTTGATTGCATGATTGAATTCATTCAATTTTGTTTTACAAGTGGCATTTATTATAAATAAATCCTCGCATTATTGTTTACCCTTACATTGGATGGTTGTGCAAAGCAATGATGTTATTCTCTACCCACTAGTTCTATTTCATCTTTTAAGCATTTCGTTAACAAGCTTCGTCGCATCTTCGAAAAATGTGAGTACCAAGATGTTATTGATGAGAATGGAATTGAAGGAATCCCTTGAACATTTTGTTGATCGATTCCATCATCTTTGGTATCAATTTCTAGATGAGGGTGTGGACTGGTAGTTCTTGCATGAAAAGTTTCATTTCTTAGTCATGATTTCAAGGAAATATTTTGAATTAGACTCTTCAACTCCTCCTAATCATATTGAATTTCAACATCCTAAGGAAGAAACGAACCTGCCTTTTATTCCATATCCTCCTCTTTTTGATGTTCCTTATGTTGGACTTGAACTAATCATTAAACCAAAGGATCAATTTACTGATGAAGAATTGATTTTTCTCTCTTATATTTCCCCTGATGGTGATTCATCTGACCTTATCAAACAATCATCTTCCAATCTTGATATTCCACCAGTCGACCTTTTACCCATTGATCAATTTGAACCATTGATAATCATGACCCTGATGATTTCCTTTGCTATAAATTACACAGTGATGATTTTTCAAATAATATGGATTAGTATCTATTCTTACATGAATATTTGGATTCGCAATAATTTCAAATGGAGTCTAATGCGATTATCGAAGATTTTCTTTCAGGTATACCTCCTTTTTATCAAGAAGATGACATGCTTATTATTGAAAATTTTTGCAGTAGTCTTGAAAATATATCTTTTGTTGAATCTCATGATTTAAAAAATGAATCTTGTTTAGATAAGTGGTTGACCGTGTTTTCTCAAAATTCAAAGTTGAGTAAGGTTAGGAAACTTCAGCCTACGTTGATGGTTATGTCAGGTTCCTATCACCATGACAACATTTGTGATTTCAGTCAATTCATGATTATTTTGCATAATTTTACCATCCATGTCATCACATGGGATGTTGACTCTCTCTTGAGGGATGCTTATTTTCTTCACGTAAAAAATTTCAACCCCTAGGGGAGGAAATTTAATTTGACTATTGAAATTCCACCGCCACATCCCATCTCAAGCAAATATCGAATTTGTAATGTTGAAACAGGGAAGAATCTTAATGAATCTTTTTCACCGTCCATCCAAGAATCTCACACGCATGACAACATGGATTGTGGTAGACCTGTAATATTTCTTATGATAGGGATATATCTTTGTTCAATCTTTCTTGTTTAATTTTCCCTAAAGGTTGTTTCCATGATCCTATTGCAGACTCATTAGAATATTCTTTTGAGTTCGAATCCATGTCCCGTGGCCTTTACTTGCATGTGTTTTATCAAGTCTTGTATGGTCATAGACTGGGTAGTCTTTGATGTTGTGGGGTCTATTGTTTGAAAGACAAGTTGACTGTAATACACCATTGTGGTTGCACTTCCTTTTTCTACCAGTTAGTGCAGATATTTGCACAATTTCTCTTGTTCACTACACTACTTTTTGTTTTGGTTCTACATGATCATCTATTTTGGTCCAAAGGTCGAGAGAAAATTCTATGGATGCATTGGAAATTTCACTTTACATGACCCGACCCCAGATTGTTTAGGTTACAATAGGATAGGTTTCATGTAGTTAGATGCACTGTATTCGTGTTACGTGTTTTCATCTTTCATGTTTCAACTCTTTTGCTTTTATTTGTCTTTGAATAAAAGTCAGTTTTGAACTTTGAGATGTTGTGGCTAATATTTTGTGAATGGAATGTTGTAGCTACACATAACCCTTGGATTATCTGTTACCCTCTTGCTTAATATGGTTTATCACTTTCAAGTCAATGATTTTTCAATGGAAAATACAATCCTTCAGCCAAGAAGGTGTAAGCAAACCATGAGGCCCGCATCTTGTCAGGATTCTCTTTCCTATACTCGGTCTTATTTATGAATGATTTGTTCTTGCTTATTTATCTATGTAGGGTAAGATAAGGATAAAAAAATTAGCAAACAAAGCGTTAGAGGTATAAAACCTATCTCTGAAGGAACAACCTATTATTCTCTCAATAAGTTAGGATCCCTTTTTCGCTCGTTGAAAAATAATAAGTGCCTATTCAAAGTCCTATTGAAAAATAAAGAAAAATAAAGGGTGAAATAAGAGAAAGGATTCCTACGCAAGGAAGTGAAGTGAGCAACTTCATCGAGGTACTATCCAGACTCACTAGCAGCAAAGCAATGTTTATGTTCTTAGAGTGACTCGGTCAGGGTACTATGTAGGCCTACTAGAAGTGGAGCAATGCCAGAGATATAAAACTCATACTCTGATCATTTTTAATTTGCCATGCTATATTACCCTTACATTGAAAAGAAAATGGTATGGTTTGTTATATGACGTGTTACGTAGAGTAATGGAACGAGGAAGACTATATCTCTAATCGAGCAAGAATGGGAAGCTAAGGAAACCCACTAACTGAATCCATACTTCTTGGAGAAATGAGACTATGAAAATGAAACCATTTAAGAGAACTTGGGGTTCTCCCAGTGTATCGCTAGGTGTTGTCGTTGCAACAACAACCCTCCAAAATTTTTTGCTATGTCAATTATGGAGCCTGCATCAATTGTCGATTCAAGGTCCTTTGTGTCGACATGTTGTTTGATTTGTTATTTGTATGTTTTCTCAAAGTGTCACATCCTTCTAAGTCAATGTTTCCTAAGAATCGTCACTAAACCATAAGAAGTGCTTGAGTTAGTTATTCCATGGTTGGGTAAACTCATCACTTATCTTAACTTAGAAACTTGCCTTATCACCATCCGCACACTCAAAAGTACAAAAATAGCAAAGAAAACGAAGAAAAACACTTAGAAAAGAAAAAGGGCACTCCAAGTTGGTGAAAACATGTGCTCAACTTGTGTGCACTTCTTTGGGCTAAATTAGTGTCATTTTCTTAAGCACACACTCCTTGATGTTGAGAAATTGCACCCTACCTGAGCACACCACTTCGTGCCAAAGACATGTGTTCTTCCTGGGCACATGCATGATCCATCTTCTTGCATGTGGGTGCACTCCTAGAAAATAGGAGCCCACTTAACTTCCAATAACTAATCCTTTCACTCATCGACAAGTGGCGATCATGCATGAATCATTTTTTCTTGTAAAGTTATTTAAATCGACCTAGTTAATCATTCTTTCACATAATCATTTTCATCTTAGTTGAGCACATAACTGGATATCAAGAAAATCTTCATCAACCAATGCTACAAGTGAGTTTTGCATGTCGAATATTTTCATTCCATTTCATGATTTCACTATAGTTCTTTCTTTTCTTATTGTCATTTCTTGGTTTTTCAGTTTGATTGCTAGTGTTTATGTTCAATCTTCATGCTACAAGTGTTAATCTGTTGTCACATGCATAAACTCTCCACACCCTTCAACCTTTCATATTCCATCACGAATGCAACAACACCTATATAACCTAGCAGATCTTTCTTCTTCTCATATTATCATCAAATCTTTCTATTAAAATGTGTTTATGAGCTTCCAACTGGCATAGCGCACTTTTGGACTGTGAAGCCCGATCAACCTTGAAAATTGTGCCTAGAATGACTAAGATTTCTCTTGAGCGCACTTCTTCACCATGAAGAACTGTGCCTTCCCTTGAGAGCATGAGAGAACCATGAAGACTCAAATAATCTTCCTTCATCCCTTTAGAGTGTGCAAGTGCACCCTCCTTGCCTTTGAGTGCATGAGCACATTGTGAAGGCCCGAAGGCTGGTCAACCCATTCCTTTGTCCCTTCAAAGTTCAACAATGTGCACTCTTTCTCTCCTTGAGTGCATGAGTGCACTATGAAGGCCTGAATGCCTAACATCTCACCCCTTCGACCCTTTGGAGTGGGCCAATGCGCCCTTGAGGCCCTACTTTCACTTTCTTGAGCACATGATCACACTCCAAAGCCTTGAATGACGCCTTACACTCCTTCCTACTTTGTAAGTGTTCCCTCCTAGTTTGCATGCCTATTTTCTCATGCATGCAAGTGGTTTTATGTTGTACTTCATAGATTTTCATGTGCAGTTACATGTGATGGCTCTTTGTACATGATTTACAAGGATTGTTGCATAAGTAGGTTATTTTAAACTAATCTTATCATTATGAGTGTGTTTCCACAAACAGGTATCTGTGCTACAAGTATTGTAACCTTGTCTTCATCTGTTGGAGCCATGTTGCCTCACAAATTAGCCGCTAAAGAAATCCCAGATGTAAGCATTGAGGAACCTATTGAAGTTACAAAGCCAAACATTCCCATATAAGACACGCGGTGCTTCATTGATAAAACTATTGATGCCACACAAGGCAAGATTAAGGACACATTCATGTAGGGCAGATTTGTTGAGAACTTAGAAGATGTGCATGCGTACATTAATATCAAGAAGTCCATGATGCATAGGATTGCATTCAAATTCCAGGTCATGTCGTGTGCAAAGGTGATTGAATGGATCATTACACATATGGATGACTCTCACCTTGTACTTTGTAGTAAGAGTGGCGGTCAAATTGCCACCTATTATAGTGAAAACATGCAGACATATTACAAGATGCTCAAGCCCACAAAATATGCAAATGATAACTTTTACACAAGATGCTTCAACCTCGACACGAGTAACATTATCAACATGGTGTTAAGAAACTGCCAAGTTTTTCCATCACTCATCCGTAGTCTATCCGAAAAATATTCTCAAAGACATACACTAGTATTTGATAGCCATGTGTTGTTGGTTGCATAGCACAAGAACACTGAGGTGTTTAAAGAGAATTATGTGTGTGTGTGTGTACGTGCTCAACATGGTGGTATCTCGTGACATGATTTTCAATTGGGTATATATATTGTCATTCAAGTTGTAGTGTCATGTGGTGCAAGAAAAGGCGTCTTTGAGGGAGAACCAGGAACTAGAATTCTACATGTATGCATTTCTCCTAAATGGAATCTGTGTATAATATGTGTTCTCAGGAATGAACTGGATCTGGACCCCTGAGGAGAATTTACCAATATAATTCCACTTCAAAGAGTTATCAAAATCAAGATCCATAGGCATATATAAGAAATTGGTTGAGCACTTCTTTGCAGTTGTCTTTCAGATGATATGCAAGATCGTTCCTCCTTGCATGACCGATCAAGTGAAGGAGTCACTCTTAGACATTGCAGGCTAGTTTACAGCTCCCAAGGGTATACACATTAGATGTTTTGGTTTTCATATATCCCCTCATTTCATGCTGCAATATGTGACCAATAAGGTATTCATGCAAGAAGTAGAAAATCAGTCGGACGAGGAATTGTCAGGTATTCTTCACAAGAGGAAGAAATCCCTTTGGCCCACATTCCCATTGAGGATCTGATTCAAACTTAAATAGGAACGTAACAAATTACAGATAAAACCATAAATACAGAGATGCAACAGAAATAACACTTCATTTCATTAATATCAAATACTAAAATATGCTTACAAACAGAATGGAAATAAGACTAGATTGGGTGATGGTAGCTTATCTCTGAGAAGAAATGTGGCGGCTACATGCCTCTGAACTGTGTTACAATGAGGCTTGAAGACCTATTTATTATTGAGAAACAATGGAACACCATAAACATCTAAAAACCTAACCTTAGGAGATGAAGCGCCAAAACTATGGGCCCTATTTAGGTAAATTGGTACATCAACTTCCCAAGGTTGTAACTTTGGCATACGATCTTTGTTTGATGTGAACAATACCTCGTTAGAAAGATCTATCAAATGAATACAACTTTCAAGTGGCCAACATCAAATAATGACCCATGTTGGCCCCAATTTTCCCAAAAACTGTCGTTTAGGGCCTCAAAACTGCTTCAGAAGTTTAGGACCCGAAAAATTGCCAAAAAAAGTAAATTGTGCTACAATTATGGAAACTAAAAGATTGAAAGAGACAGTGGTGGGGGTACAGGTGGAATAAGTAGGTGGCCACCAACATCCACCTAGATTAGGATCGAAATATATGAGTTAAAGATCCATAAAGTAACAATATTAGAGATATATGAGTTGGATCACATGCACTTCACCACTAAGGAATTCCATGGATATGATCCCAAGAGAGTGATTAGGCAACATTGTGAAAGTATCGGTCACAATATGGGGTACTCATCAATTTCCACAACAAAAGATGAGAAGATAAAGAACTAATACAATGCAAACGTGAAGGCACATCTTGGGATGGAAACTAGTTTAACCCAAGATCCACCAGCTCAAGACTTATAGGTACAAGAGGAGGAAGAGATAACCCCTCAAACAAGGAAGCTCTTAAGAAAAGGATCAAGTATGACTCAATAGGTGAGAGCGGAAATAAATGTAAAGTTTATCCTTTAAACACATTATTTATTCAATTAAAGAAGGAGAGGAGAGAAGTAGAAGAAGAAGAGGAGAAGAGGAAGTAGGATGAGATGCTCCAGAAGCAACATGAAGAAGAATAAGAGAGGAGAAGTATAGAGGAAGAACAACAGAGGCAGCCCTAGGAGGAGGAAACAACACAAAGACTAGAAAAACGAAAACTAACTCAAGAGATTTAAGAAGAAGAGGGGGAGGAAGAAGATACCATCCAACCCATGGATGACGAACCAAGCACTCCAGAGGAACCTCCCCTTATAGGTGGTCATCTTCCATTCAAGGAAATGGTTATCACACCTCCACCGGCCAATAGAATCATGGATGTATGTAGTGTAACGTTTAATCAACTTAAGAAGAGGATGGTGTAGCAGAGGCATAGATACTTCCCCAAGGAACCTCAAAGACTAGTATCAGTTTCTACAGATAATGTGATAACCCCCAACACTAGAAGGAATCCCAGATCTATTATGGTGGTAAATGATGCATTTGATATGACGGAACATGATAATTCTGGGTACTTGTTGAATGAGAATGTCAGGCTGAGAAGAAAAATTGTTGCGGTGAAGGAACATGCTAAACATCTTGCGGTGGAGAATCAATAGTTGTCATCAAAAAGTTTAAACACCACAGAATGATAGTCAACCTGTTAGGGTTTTTCTATGTCATTGTAATTCCCTAAATTTAGAATTTTCAACTCGAGTTCGTAATATTTGAGTTACAAGGCATTACGATTTAGATCTAAATTGATTATCCTATGCTCACTTAGTACGAATTTAAGTGCCAAATGACCGAATTTTGTTCCTAATTTGAAATCATTACACTAAAGTTCCTGAACTGAAAAAACCTATCATACTCTTCAATGTCACACACAATTTAAATTTCTAATGTCTCTTTGATAACCACACGACTAATTAAAGATTCTTCTTTGAAATAAAATTAAAAATCATCATAAACTAAACTCACAATTTTATTTAAACAATCTATTCTATTAAAAAATATCCACACAAAAATAATCCCGAGGGTGAAGATAGAATTTGAAAAGTAAACTCAACAATGCCATTAAACTCAAAATCATTCACACAACTTTCTAATTCAAGAAATCAGTAAAAAAATTAACTAAGAAAATGAAACAAATGACACACAACTTTCTAATTGGATAAATCGTGTTTGAAATTAACTAAGGAATGAACCAAGAGGCACATTGTTTCCTAATTTAATATTTGAAATTGCTTGAGAAATAAAGCAAATGGCATATTATTCCTCTTTAACTTCGCAAAAAATCAAGTATACTAGACATCAGCTACAACTACTCCTTACTAAGATTATAGATCCACATATAATTGAGTTATTTCGTTGAGATCAAATAATTCATTTCCAAAGACTGTGAGAAATGCATTCATTGGGAATTCGATCTAAGTTGAAGCTTTCTCTTTATCAGTTTTTGAGGACAAAAAAGAAACTTACGAATTCAAATAATCACCATAGAAATTATTTGCAAACCCGCACAATTAGAAAGAAGCATCTAACCAATTATCTCTTAAACATAGCACTCAGATCTGTGGAAGATTGCAAATATCACTCAATTACAATCCTAAGTACAAAAATTCCGGAAATTACAAAAGAGAAACAAAGATTTTAAGTACAGTTTCACTAAAGCTAACAATCACACTTCCTATCTAACCGAAATTGATACAAAACTTGGCAGACGTATGTGGTGGGCCCTTTCCACGAACCGAGACAAGCTAATTTACCTCAATAACTCACAAATTATAAGCACATGAATCCACAGATATAAAAGTTGAGATCGATTATATTAGACCCTTCAATAAAACATAAGTTCAAGTGTTCCAAATTAAAATAAAAACAAAGGTATATGGTGTTTTACTGTCACATATAGTTTCACTCTGTATATATCTTCTCACACTAATGTTGGGCCTTCTTAAAGAGTTTAAGACCTAAAGATAGTTACAATGAAATGACTCAAAAAAAGTAAGTGTGTGTGTGATCTAGGCTTAATTGATCTAAGCCAATTCCAAATATCACTCATTCATATCGTGCCTGCATTATCCAACTGTAGCATTATCTTTAGGTTTGAAGAAGTTATCACAATGACATAAACCACCGTCAAGGTGCCCATTGATTGACTGGTACCAAATATGGAGTAGAGTACTGAATAGAGTACAAAACTAAGTATTGAATGGCTGCCCGATATGTTCTTGAGTTGGATGTTGGGTCACTGATAACCTATCAATATATGCAAGTTGCCATCCTTATGTTTAAGAACCTTATAAATAAATCATTCAATAGTGATTCAAGAAATATAAACGTGTTTAGAATCTACTTATATTAACCAAAGATACGTAAAAATAGTCTTTACTGTGATTCTTACCTCTAATTGTAAAATAACACATTTTAGGTAGTATAGAGTGGTTTATAGGTGTCAAAAAGGGTAAAATAGGGTAGGTTATAGTGAAAATAGTAGAATAGGGTCTCAAAAGGATAACAAAAATAGGGCCCAATATCCCCCCATGCCAGAGGGAATGCATGCCCTCATGCAACTGTCCTCCTCAACATTGACAAGTCATCAAAATTGGGCCACCGTTGTTTTCATATTAGTGATGTGCTAACTAAAACTTCCGAACCATGATTTTTTTGCATTGACTGTCACCCAAATCTTCGAGCTCTTTCATGAACACTAAGTATTTTGATGAGATTTAGTTGTCTCACCTTCCAACTAAGAATTTGTTTATTTTTTAGGACTAGTGCATCATTCTTGGATACCAAAACTAGATTCTGGTTTCTATACATCTCATTTTCCTTTCGAACATGGCGAAACAAGGTTTTATACTTGTGAGAACATTATTTGAGTTTCATATTTTTCTTTTGCAGCTTGTTTACTTACAGTTGCAATTCTGCTTCATTACGAGTAGAGATGTCCTCCGAAGGCAGGGTTTGCTTCTGCGAACTGCTCCCCTCATGGCTTGACTTCTTATGAGTCTAACATACCATAGTTTTAACTGCTTGTTTCCCCACTCTTGGTTCTATTTTCGTCTGGTCATTCAATTTTCAATCATTTAAAAGATCCTGAAAATTATATTATCAACTCGCCCTACCTCTTCGGGAAAAATGTTTCCCACTTTCTCCATTTCTTCAAGTACCCAAGAGGGGATTTTCACTTATGGACATTATTATCGAGTCACACTTATGACATTTCGTTGACCCTGTGATGCGATCAAAATTTCAGATGTTTTTGGGCTTTCTTGCAATGGTGGTGTCGGTGCTGGTGTCGCTTCATCATTTTGACATAATAGCTTCCTCTTTCCTTTCTTAGGAGCAATTTTGGATTTTTCAAGTCGTTTTTTTGTTCCGACTTCAAGACCTCTACCCAAGGTTTCTTTTGCTCTCTGCTGGGGTTTTTCGACCATTACATATTTAATCACATGTTGCTTCTCTTGTTCACTACCTTCCTTTCATTTCTTTCCCTTTAAGGCTAGGGATTCTTTCTTTATGGAAGAGTTGGGGTTTATAGATCCGAGCTTCTCCAGGGGGTTCATTGAACTCCCTCCATATTTACTAATTCAGGGGTTCTATCTGGACCTTTGTCTTTATTGGAAGCAGAGTGAGGAAGGACCTCAATCTCTTTGTCTAGCTTCTTAGATAGGGGACTGAT
>APFE030708400.1:9261-22764 GCA_000404065.3 Pinus taeda
AAACTGAAAATAAACAAACTGTCATGCATAATAAAAGCTGCAATAACACGTCATGAGCCTGCATGGGTGAGCTGGAGGTCCTGGTCGTCATGGGCATTGAATCCAGAGTTGGATTATGTCCCCCACATCCTGCGTAACATGGGCAAGTCACCGTCTGAGCTGACGTGACCCAACAGCTTACGCATCACCGTTAAGCTGCCTTCGTTGACCGGATCTTGCCCCTGTTTGACCGGAGGTACAAATGACATGGATGATTGAACAAATGGCATAGGAACCTCGAGCACCTTGATACCTAAATACCCATGTGGCTCGTTTGGCGAAATGGCACGTGGAACCTTGAGAACAACAAAAGGGGCTGCGGAATCTCCAGATGGCTGCGCAATCATCAGATAGCTGTGGAATCGGCAGAGAGCTGCGGAATGCCTGTAAATATGTCAAAATCTAAACAAAACAGTCACACATTAGCAAAGCTCACTTGATCATGCTTAATGACATCTAATGTAATGATCTGGGTGGTTTTACATGGAAAATGAGGTGAAAGAGAGAGATAGGTGATGAAAAAACAGTAGATAATAGTAGATGATGAGGTGTAGGTTAGAGGCTCTACAGGAAGTTGTTGGCAGCTTCATTTGTATAAATAGAGAGGCCTAGGGCCTCACTAGGGTTGGATTTTTGTTGCAATATTGCTTATGTAAACTCTGCTCAACTTCGAGCTTATTATTTTGATAGTTCATGTAATCTTGTTATTATTTTGGAAATAAAGATGGAATCCTTTTTGAGTTAGCACTGAGTTACCTCAGAGGGCTGAAGCTCTTGGGTTAGGGCCCAATCCAAGTATCCAAGCTCCTCTTTACTTGTATTTGTATGTTTTATTTCAGTTTGTAGATTAGGTTGTTGTTAGATGAATTTCTTTTTTGGTTAAGAATAGGTTCTTGTTGATGATTCAGTAGTTTGCTTCCATTTGTGCTTTCTATAGTATATTAAGTAGTGATAAATAAAAGATCCAAAAGGCTAACAATAGTTCCTTCGCCTCTCTTCCTCCCTGTGGGACCATGATTTGAGGCAAAGTCCCTCTCGCTGCCCCAAAAACACAGATTTTCCTCATTCATAGGATCTCTAGTGTTTGTAGCTTCTTAGTTGGTTCATAGTCTAGTATAGCTTTGCTTTAGAACTTCTTCATCATGCTCATTTCCTTATTTTCAACGCTCTTCTTTCATGCTTTATTTTCTTGCAATGGTTATCAACATTTCCTTTCATAGATCATAGTTTACTTGATGCAAAAACTCGGTTTTCTAGATACACTTATTTCCTTGCTTGCTTAATCTCATTGGTTGCTTGTCAGTTGTTTATGCAGAAAATATCTTCCAACAATAGGCCAGCCTATTAGCCATTCCATTCTCCATCTAATCCATGCCCCACAGTTTGCCTAAGTCTCCCCTCAATTCTGCCTTAGTTTCCTGCATTTTCCATAGAATTCCTTCCTCTCTCCTTGAGAAGATCCTATCATCTTTCTCTCTCCTAATGATTCTTGGTAGACCCTAGGTGCCCTAACACTTCATTCCAACCTTCATTCACCTTTTCCACCCATTCTCACATCCTTGAAATAGCCAAAACTACTCTCAGCCTCCTCCTGTAGGCCTCCTGTAGAACATTGTTTTTCCTCCTATAGATTTCCAGTGTCCTCCTGTAGATTTTCCTCTAGGATTTCTTTTGAAGGACAAGTGTGGGAAAATCCTCCAAAAGGCCACCTGCAACCTCCTAGGACCCATCCACACCATCCTACATCCTCTCAAGTCCCAAAACTACCCTCCATCGCCACCTATTCGCTGCCACATTCACAAACAAATAAATTACATGCATGACACATTCACATAAAAATCTAAAAAGATGCTTTTTGCTCATTTACTTCCAAAAATAGCTTAGGTAGATGTTGTTTACTTCCTTGAGTAGGTAATGGCACTCTTTTCTTGGTTTTCACAATGCTTTCTGCAGAAGTAGGATTAGTGGTTAACTAGGATTTCCTTAATTTGCTTTACATTTCAGTCTTCCTTTCTGCAAGTAGAATAGCATTAGTAGAGTAATCTCTCTCTTTTTCCTTTCATCACATATAGAGCTTCTTCTGGAATCCATAGAATTTGGCTTGAGCTCCTAGTGATCTTGCGCCAGCTAACCAAGTGACAACCTACAGTAAGAACTAGTACTTGTGCATATAGCACCGTCGCTTCCAAGTTTGTTACGAACTACCAGGTTGATAAGAGTAAAGTAGGCAGCCCTGGAGTTGCAGCATTATTGCTGCAATACTGGTGCTCACCAAGAACATAAAGGAGAAGTAATTTCAAGAAGGTGATTGGGTTTTGTTGTATGATTCTAGTTACAAGGATTTTAAACGCAAGTTAAGGACTAGATGGTTAGGCCTTATGTCATAGAGAAATGTCATGATAATGGTTCAGTGCAGATAAGAACCATTGATGTAGAGGCTATTCCTTTACTTGTAAATGGGCACAGATTGAAGGTCTACAAGAAGCCCTTGTCAAAGCAAGAATTCATTAATGGCATCAGTAAGACAGTGATGGTAGCAAGTCTCAGTTTCTACCTCATCAAGTCACTGAAAATAGAAAATAGAGAAAAAAATAAAGAGACTTAGGTGAAAAACTCCATGAGGCACCTGAATCCCACTGTTGGATTCTTGAGGCTACCTAATGGTGTCAAAACAAAAACAAAAAAAGAGATAAAAATATCTTTGGATGAAAACCTCTTTTGAGGCACCCAGGGCAAGAATCTAGGATGAAAACCTCTTGGAGGCACTAATTGTTTTCAAAAAAAGAAACTAAAAAAAAAAACAAAAAAAAGAGAAAATAAAACTTTGAAAGTGTTGTTTGCAGGTCAGCAAGAGGAGGATCATAGCAATAAGAGAGGATCAAAAGGAACTATATAGTTCATGTTTTCATTCCTCCATTCTATATCCTTCATCATCCCATCATTCCCTCCGTTTTTGAACTCATCTAGCTCAATTTGCAAGGGTTATGTGTTTTCTACAGGATTTCCTATAAACCTACAAGATTCCCTGAAAACCTACAGTGACTTGGGAATCCCAAGGAGAGTGACCCTAGAGCAAGGGGCTGACCTCCTTATGTCAAAAAAATAAATGTTTACTTCACCACCTCATCACCATATCTCTCTGCTCCATGATTACCCCTACATTCATCTGATCAGTCAATTAAAAAAAAAAAAAAAATACAGTTTGAAGAAGAAGAAAAAACAAATAAAAGAGGATAAATACAAAAGACAAAGGGACAACACCTGACAGTTATACCTCTCACCTACCAATCACTAGACCCCTTCTCTACCCACAACAATCAACCTCATGCTCCAGAAGTGAAGGAATGAATAAAAATTTAGGGGAGAGGCAACTACAGGACATCGTGTAGGAAATCCTGTAGCAGCCTATCCCATAAAAAAAGATTTCACAGGTTGTAGTCATCTTTAGCATGGAGATCCAAATGTCAAAGAAGCTCCTCCAAAGCTTAGCAACAGCAGCAAGATCATCAACATCACCATCCAGTACCTGCACATCAAAGAAGGACAATAAAAAAAGAGAAAAATACATGCAACAAATACACAACAAGGACATCACTCTCTAACAAGCAACATCAAGGTATCTTACCATAGGTATGTTATCTCACTTCAACTCTCTCGTTAGCATAATATGATAAAAAATGTAGATTTGTGAAAGAGTTGGTTTTATAAGAAAAAGGTGGCTAGTTAACTTGGCCACCTACGGCCAGTCAATGAGGAGAATACATTTAGTTCACTATACACGTGGCAACAATCAAATCAGGAAAAAAGAGATGAAGTTGAAATTTTTTAAGCTACGGATGACCGAAGTGGGAGATGATTACAAGGTAAGGAGAATGATGAAGTGTTAGCAGGACCAACGGCCCAAAAATGGGTACTCGTACTTTGGTTTCCAACACACCTTCCCACTCAAATCACCCATATGAGGAAATAAAACATTGATTCCCATGCATATGAGGCATTTGCAATATCGAGGATACATCGAAGCAAGGTTGCTCTCGGCCCCTGAAGCAGTCTACAGGAAAGACAGTGAGCAATTTCTTCAACACATGAGCACCTACAGGATCCTACAGGATATAGAACAGTCATCTACAGGATTGGCAATGAGAATTTTAGAAGGGAAAAACCAAAGTTTGGCTTCATCAGGCAGTGACAAGGAGGTAGGATTTATACCTTCCCATATTTTCCAAGCTAAAAAATATAGAAAATCCTTTTGTTTTGTTAAATAGATTGCAGTAAAGGGGAATTATACACAAAATTGCCATTTAAAATCTCTCACCCATTAGAATTTGGAATTAAACCCCTACAAGCTTCCACAATCATCAGATAAAAATGACATGGGATTTAACAAGAGGGGACCGACCAACACAGTGAGAATCCATCAACACCCTCCTGTAGTAGAGATATTCACAAGGCACAATTGGATGGGTTTCTTTGAAAAAATGAGGGGATATGATGATGAGGTGGCCAACGGATTTTCTCTCTCACTCATACCACTAACTAGGACCCATGGCACTGCTATGGTGAAAGGACTCTTACTAGAACTCACCCCTGAAGTCACAGGCATAATCACCACAATTCCTTTAGGGTTTCCTTGGAGAAGGAAGATAAGGGTAGCAACCAAATTGAAAAGAAGAAATTATTTTTGGAAGGAGAGGAGGAAATGGAAGACAAGAGTGGGTTCATAAGAGAAAGCCTGCCATATCCTTGGAATGAAATTAGCTACCACCTCTTTAAGTATATCATGTGAAGGTAGGTATAGTGTGGTATATGGGTACCATTTCAGGCTTCTCCAAGAGCTAAGGTTTGGAGCAGACACACCTCCTCAAAACAGACTAAGCATACCCTACTTTCTTCTTTAATCAGTGATAGATCTGAGCATCAAGGTGTAGGAAGGAAAACATCAACAGCTAGCCCATCATGGGTTAATAAAACTTATCCTAGAAGATGCCCTCCAAAACCTAAGACTCCCTATTACATGGACAACTTTCAAATACATGCAAATAGAGGGAGACATAAAAGCTCTTGAATATGACAAGAGCCCCACTGATAGTGAAAGGGATGAAGAGGAAGTAGAGAGGGATGAAGAAGAAATAGAAAGGGGACTCACCCAGGGTATCTCTAGAACCCACTAAAAAAGAAGCAGCAACTGCCCTCACTTCCCTAAGTACCCCTATCAAGCAAAAAGTGAAGAGACAGATACAAACCCCATTGTACTTTAGGACAAGAAAAAGTACAAGGATCATACAAGGAAAACCTCAAACACCCACCAAATTTCCTATTATCATTGAAGACTCCACAAAGCAGCAAGAAAATATAACTCCTCTTATGAAAAATCAAGGAAAAGGATCATCAGGACAAGCCTCTCCCAAATATCCTATCACTTATGTTAGGAGGCCTATCACTAGATCCGCCTCATCCAAAGTAAAAGGTATCCTATAGGAGACACATAAGGACCTACAGGAAGCAGAGGCCATCCTACAGGAAACTTTGCTAAAGCTACAAGAAACTCAGAAAATGGACTAAGAAGGGATCATGCATTAAGAAACAAATAGGGGGGGTCCAGAACTGAGGGAACCTAGTCCTCAACCAAACCTTGACACCTACTATAGGTTCATTGAAGGGGTTAGGGTCATTCCATAGAAATTTTCAATCCCCTTATTCTTTGAGCTTGAGAAAGAAAGGGCAAGAACACATAGGTGGATGAAAATTTCCAAAACTAAAGGAGTGGAGGATATAAGCCACATGGAGGAGAAAGTAAAGGAGATGGGCAGAGAACTAAGCAGCCTAAGGGACAGAGAGGCAATGATGAAAGCTCAGTTGGAAGCAAAGAATGCATGACTAAGGGGATAGTTACAAGAGAGAGAAATTCAATTGGAATCCATGGCTAGTCTATCCTTAGAGGCAATCCATTGCAGGATGCCAGCAAAGTCCTATGCATTGTATCTTAAGGAATATGGGTATGGTTCCAAATCAAGACTTTAGCACAAAGAGGCACTATGTCATTCAAATACTACAGACAATTCATTGATCTTTGTGATCAAAGCACCTTCGAGGATAGAGATAAAATGTCTGATTTTTACCTAAATAACTTGACCTTGACATATCTGAATGTGTGGGATCCTAATTAAAAACTAGGGGACTTGCAATTCATGGCTTTGGCATCATGGATGAATCATGAGGAGGAAAGAGCTACAAAGATGAAGAAAGTAATGGAAAGAGAAGAAACATAACCCCTCATGATAAGAGTTCAGTAATCAAATCCAGTGGTTGTCATTAGCACCCACAACCTGATTGCAAATGACCCTAAACTTGCACCTAGGTACCTTGCTGCCCAAGAGAAAGCAATCACATAATTTGAGGACATGTTCAAGTTGTTAGGGGATGAAAGCATGCAAGCTTGCCAAAGGAGATAGAATGCTTTTCCCTACAACTTGAAAATCAGAGAGTACCATTCTCCTCAGAGAATGAGAGAGGTACTAAACAAAACACCCATGTACAAGCAAGCTCTCCAAAGACTCAAAGTCAGTTGGATTGGCTTGAGACTCAGTCCACCACTTCTCTTAGGAATGTTGGAAGGAAGGAAAGAAGATGAAGAAAGCAAGCAGTGGGAGGAGATAGAGAGGAAGGCAAGATTCTATGCACATGAAGAGGAAACTACAACAGAAGCATGGGATGTCAGGGAGGCCACTAGATCAATGAAAGACATGGATATATATTGAGTTGCTCAGAGGATGAGAAACGCTTTCAGTAGGGGGTGATGATGAGCCTCATCATTGGGTAACTTTATGGACCTTAATACACCTCCTAGCTTATTTAAATAAACTCTTCTCATAATTCCTTACATATTTTGATTATATTTTGCTTAATGAGATGAGTAAAAGTGAGATACTATGTCTAGTGGACTAAGGTGCATTGATTGTAGGTTTTTGAGAGAAAATCATGACAATTTTGGCTAATTAAGGGCATAAAATCGAATGGGACAAGGAGGAGAGATTGTAGGAGGTAGATCCTCCTCATTTACTCCTCACTCATTCGAATATTCCTCCATCAAATCACACTAACTCAGAGTTGCAAGCAGCTGAGCCAGTGACAGTTAACGAGCCATTTCATCTTGATTTTGGCAGTTGATCCTCCCTATATTTAAGGAAGTCATTGGAGACTCCAGTTGTATAAATAAGGAGGTCTAGAGCCTCATCAGGATTCAAATTTTTGATGAAAAAGCACTAAGCATTTTTTGAGTTCAAGACTTGTGGAAGACATTGTTATGTAATTTTCTGATTTAATAATGAGAATGAATATTTCCTTGATCCAGCACTAAGTTGACTCAGAGGGCTGAAGCTCTTGGGTTAGGGTCCAACCCTAGCAGAAAAGGCTCCTGTTCTTGTATTTGTATGCCTAGTTGACTTCATAGATTAATGGTTGAATTGTCTTTAGCATTATTTCATTGTAAGTAGTTGTGGATTTGATTAGTTTGCTTCCATTTGTGCATTGCTTCAGCAATAGCTTAGGAAGATAAGGGGATATCAAAAAGTTGTTAGTAGGTGGATTTGGCCTCACTCCTCCCTTCAAGGACCATGGTTTGAGGAAAGAACTCCTATGCAGCCTGAAAAAGACAGTGTTCTGATTTCTCATGAAATTTAGGGTTTTCTATTATTTAGGCCAACATTTTACTAGTTTTCAAGAATAGGATTTAATTGCCATTTCTGATGTCTTCAGCCTTGAATTAGATCTCATATTCTGCAAGTTTTCCCATGCATTGTATAGGAAACTAGATAATAAAATTATGTTTTTCTTTAGTTAATTGGAATCCTTCTTGTTCACATGATTCATGGATAAATGTAAATGATTGATGTAATATAGGAGTTTCAACGGTGCAAAGGGAGTTCAAGACCATCAACCCCATCCTAACCTCATCCATCCATGATGATCACTTTCTTTCACTAAATCCTGCACCAAATTCATCATTCCATAAGAATACTTCTCCAAGCTTGTTGAGCAAATCCAACCATCTCACAAACTCTGTTTTGAGCTCTGAAGGAGTCCTAGCCACTCCTTTGCCTCATTTCTCTCATCATTCACCTTCCCTAAGCCTTACACCACCTTCAAAATCCCTCCTCTTTCTCTCGGTTGTATCCTGTAGGAATACAGGGGATCTTGTAGGAGTGTATGAGGCATTAGGACATCCAATAGGTCGCCTTGTAGTGTCTTGTTTTGAGGCCAAAATGTGAAAAATCCACCTAGGAAGATAGGAGAAGACCCCTACTTTCCTCCCAAGCCATCTGACCATTCACCATCATCCTTAATCTACCTACCACATCACCAAGAGAATTTAACATTCACATTTTCACACAAAAAAGACAAAAAGGAAAAAAAAAAGTTATTTTGTTCATTTACATGCATAATAGTAGACTATTTAGATGTTGCAAATTGCATGCCCAAGACAATAGGATTGCACATATGTTAATTTAGCATTCTTTTGAAACAAAGCCTCTTATTAGTTTGTTAGATGAATAGTTTGTTTAAGCATTTGATTTCAGTCTTTTCCTTACTATAGTAGACAAGATTTCCTTTAGTGCAAATTTCCCTTTTTCTCATTCGTAATCAAGCTTCTTCTCAATCAATAGAAGGATGGTTTGAGAAACCATGGTCTATTGCCAGCTTAGTAGTGACAAAGAGTGGATCCATTGCATCTACTTGTGAATACAACAATGTCACCTCCAAGTTTGTACGAACCCCGGGTTGATAAAGTAAAGTTGGTAGCCCCAGGAGTTCCATCTTTCTTGCTGCAATACCGGTGCTCATCATCTTCTTCAAATAAAAAACTTTTGCAAAAGTTCTCACTCCATACACATGTTAACCTACAGTCAAACATGTAAACCTTCAACAAACACAAGCATATTACACCAAGTCCCCATACTCCAAATTCCAAGGGCATAAATGGTGCTACAATCCACTTGAAGTACTTAAACAAGTCGCTTTATCCAAACACCTATAGAGAAAAGAATAAATAAAGCTACAACACTGCTATAATGGTTGGTTGCTACAAAAAGCACATGGAGGTTGGAAGACCCCTATAAGATCATATCCATCTTCATACTCCTCTATAAACTGAATCAACCCTTTGGTTGACCATGGCACCCATAGGCTTCACTCTGTAAAATTATTATCTAGAAGTGCTCCTTTGATCCTAAAACCTGTTCCAATGAGTTCAGAATGTCCAAAAATGACTATCTAGCCTCTTTTTGCATCCCATTTGGTTGAAAATTGCCTTAGTTATGACTTCTGTCAGTCTTTCCACAACTTTTCTCCTCCAAATCTAGCTTACTACCAATTAATTTCATTATCTGGAGTTAAATCTGGCAGCTCTGTCAAAATTGGCAGTCCTGACAACTTCCAAGCCTATCTCGCAGTTCAGGTTGAGTGGTCACATACAAAGTGGTCAGTCCGGCGAAAAAGGCGATGGTTTCGCAACTCTGTCACAACTCGAAATCGGTGGAAAACTTGTGGTCTTAAGGTCTGTGAATAATACGGGTAATTTGTGTGATTTTGATATCGCAGACCCGACGGGATATTAAATCACAACCTATAGTGGCATCGCATCTGGGATATCCTATCACATTTTGCATCGGCAGAGAACTGACTATAATATAATCTGGGACTTTTCTACTATTGTGATATGCAATAAATCGCGTTGCAATCGTTCTTTTACTGAGACCAATTGTTATCCACTTGTGATATGTGATTACGATCACATCGCAACCTCTCTGCGTCGGGGTCATTTCTGTAATGTTGACCCTTCGTTGATCTGTGATTGCGATATATCGCATCGCAACTCTGACTTCTCCAGGGGCCGATTACCTTAACTCCTTCAATATGCGATATGTGGGACCGAACGGAAACTTGCCACTTGGCACTTCCCCATTCGCTAGGACCTTTTCCATGTCATCCAATCTTGCCACAATGCCAAGTAAAACCTGAACTTTGACTTGCTCTAACTTTTGCATGCGAGTTCAGATTTGAGTGTCATTCACACCATTGGATTTAGAATGATGAGCTCTTTGATTTGAAGCTAAGCTTATCAAGATTTTGACACTTTTATTTTTTGACAAATTTTGAGCTCCTGATCATTGAATGGTTGGGAAGATTTTCAAAAATTAGCTAAGTGCGGGATCGGCGAGGCTGATGTGAATAGTGATAAGAATTTGATTGTGATCACACACTTAAAATACTTGATGACACAACAACAATGATAATCCAGGACACATGAACAATGCATTTCCCTCAGTCTGAAAACTTTACGACAACTTATGACAAGTGTGACACTAAAGATACACTTTGCGATGACCGTGATGACACTTGTGTGATAGTGCTCAAAACTTTAGAAATGAGTGCGACAGATATTTACATGGTTAGAACAACTCATTTACATAAAGATGACCTCTTGAAACCACTAGACCATACTTATACATATTGTGCGACAACTAAAATGTGAAAAGATAACATTTTTCCTATCTTGCAAAAGGGACTGAAACACCTCAATAAAAAACATCGAATTAGTTTCAGTGTTTGCAACGACAATGTACAAGACCAAAGAAGGCTACGAAATTGAGCGTAAGATGAAATTTTGAAGGGTGTTGTAGCAACGACAACACTTGGCAACACACTGGTAGAATTCCAGCTTCTCTACCTTGTTTAACTCTTATGTGTAGGTTCTTGGTTATTCGTGGAGTATTGATTCATCGTGTAGATTTTTTTGGTATCCACACTTACCCCATGAATATGCATGGTCCCATTTATACTTTCTTGGTCGAACACAACATAATATTCAACAATGTCACAAAGTTTCAAGTTGGGAAGGGTAGTGAAGTTCATGAGCTTTATATTTTCAGAGTATAATTTTTCATCTCTGGTGTTTCTCCACTACCAATAGGTCTTGACAACACCCGGCCAAGTCACTATAGGAACACAAACATTTCTCCGCTTACAACAAGCCTAGTCAGTACCTTGACATAGTTGCTTGCTTCACCTCTCTGAGTAGAAAGACGTTCTCTTCTTTCACCTTTATTTATTTATTTTTATGGGACTATGCATTGGCACTTATTCATTTTATGGGTGGAAGAGGGATCTTGACTTATTAAGAGCAGGAGAAGTTGTTCCTTTAGAGAAGCATATAGATAGCTCTGATTTAGGTTTTCTAGTTTGTATTTTCCCCTTCTCCTCTTCTACTAATTGGATAAGTGTGAAAACACCGGAACATAAAAAACTGAATATAGGCATAAGGCTTCCCGAATAGACACAAGTTCATGGTTTAACCAAAATTCTCCCCATGGACGGATCATATTTTCCATAGGAGATTCATCGACCAAAAGATATAACCAACACAAGGAAGACGAATCGAAGGTTAGCCAAATGTTGAAGTGTCACAGGGCTCTTTTAAATTTAGCCACACACCACGAAGCCAAAAAGCACATTCATGCATAACAATTACTTACATGATGAAAACAAACAAAAATAAAAATAAAAAACAATAAAACATTATGTACATAGCATAGGGCGTAGCCCTAGATCATCATTGAAAATAATGTTTTAAGTCTTGGCCATTAACAAGGAGAGTGTTAATCTTCCAGTCTACTGATTGTAGATGATATGTGTGTTGGCCAAGATTTTTTTGAATAGTAAACGGTCCAATCCACAGGGATTAAAACTTGGTGCGTTTTCCTTTTTCCTCACGAGTTTTGTCCCACTTCAAGACTAGGTCACCCACACTGAAGTTACTCTTCCCTTCAAACTTCTTGTCAAACCACCTCTTGTATGATTCTAGTGAAGTGAAAATTTATCTTTTTCTTTCAACCTTTCTTCCTATATCTTTTGAAGAGTGTCCATCCTACGCTGAACTAATAAACATGATTGCCTTGGGATTCTTGTGAAAGTTGCAAAGCAGGCAAGTAGATGTTAGGAGGAAGGATGGATTTTTTTCCATACACTAGGAAGTAAGGGAATGTGTTTAGAGAGGGATTTTGTGTGACTCGGTTTGCCCATAAGGCACTTACCAAAGCGAAGTGCTAGTTCTTTTGTTCTGAGAAGATGGTCTTCTTGATGATACGAATAAGGTTTTTATTTGTGGACTCAATAAGACCATTCCCTTGCAGATAGTAGCTACCTGAATGTTTCAATATAATTCCTTTTCTAATTCAAAATCATATAATTTTAACGATGAAAAATATGTTTCATTATTGAAAACAAGTGAAGTCGGAATGTCGAACCTAGAAATGATGTTCTGCTTAAGGTAGTTGATGACTTCCTTATCATTCACCTGTATAAGTGAAAACACTTTTTTCCACCATGTAAAGTAGTATGTAGTAGTGAGAATGTAGTGGTGCTACTTTGATTATTCCAAAAATATTTCTCCAATGACATTTAAGCCCCATTGTTGAAATGGTTCTTCCACTATGATAGGCTGCAACGGGGCCACTGAATTCTTGTTTTGACTGACACACCTTTGATAGAATAGACACTTGCAGGCATAAGCATGATCATATTTAAATAATGTAGGCCAATAGAAATTGAATCACATAACTTTATGTGTATTTTTGTTACTCGTGAAGTGTCACCCGACTGGTTCGTCATGGAGATCACACAATACCTTCTCTGAATTGTGCTCTTCCAGGTGTTAGTGTCTGTCAGTCATGCCGGTCATCAGTGAACAAATTTACTCTTTCAAAGTTGTTGATAGGGTTATTAGGTCAAATTGTTATATTTTCAAATAAAATTTGATCATTGGTCAGTTCTAGGTCATTATTACTCTCTCTGTTTTCAAGGTCATTAATGCCATCTTGGTCTTGTCATCACTCGTCAAAAAAAAGTGTCTTGGTCATATCATCAATGAGTCATATGGGGGTCATGGCATCACCTTATTTCATCATCATAGGAGTAGTAATAGGGAAAAAATTTCAAGGATATTTCAGCTTGTTTCAACATCCCCATTCATATTTCATATACCCCCTCAAAATTTCCTCAAAAATCCCCTCATTCCATCTAAAACTCCTAAATTTTCCTTGAGAAAATACTTAAATCCTTAAATCCTAAGTCAAAACCCATTTTTCCCTTGGAAACACTCATACTCCATATACAAATTCCCAAAACTATAGCCTTATCCCAAAGTCCCTTTGTATATCCCTCGAGCCACATTTCCATGCTTTATTATAAACTCTAGCCTTAAATCCACTTTCCCTTTGTTCTTATAAATTCCCAATCTCTAGCCGCATTTCCATTGTTTACTATACACTCAACTCTATCTATTTCCCATGTCAATAAACATGCCCACATTTCCTTTTGTAATACATTGTATATAAACCCACTACCCTTGAGGCATAAACTGGGGCCGCATCATCCCGCAACCCACAATCGGTGTATGTTACATGAAAT
>APFE030708400.1:23971-52597 GCA_000404065.3 Pinus taeda
TCATTAATGTAAAATACTAAAATATGCTTACAAACAACAATGGAAATAAACCAACTAGGGCGATGGTAGCTTATCTCTAAGAAGAGATGTGGCAGCTACATGCCTCTGAACTGTGTTACAATGAGGCTTGAAGGCCTATTTATTGTTGATAAACATGGAAAACCTTAAACATCTAAAAACCTAACCCTGGAAGATGAAATGCCAAACTGTGGGCCCCGTTTGGGTAAATTGGTACATCAACTTCCTGGGGTCGTAACTTTGGCATATGATCTCTGTTTGACGTGCACATTATCTCGTTAGAAAGATATATCTAAGAAATACAACTTTGGGAAGAGAAACATCGGTCGATGGACCCATGTTGCTCCCAGCTTACCCAAAAAACATCGTTTAGGGCCTCAAAATGGCTTTGGAAGTTCAAGACCCGAAAAACTCCTAAAAATAGTAAATTGTGCTACAATTAAGGAAAAAGTTGAACGAAACAATGGTGGGGGTCCAAGTGGACTTGGAAGGTGGCCACCAATATCCACCTAGATCATTCCTCGCCCCTTAGGAAGCATTGATCCCCATTGCGTTGAGTTCCTCCATTAGATAATGAAACTTCTGCTGAACTTGGTCCTTGGTGAGCCACTTGCCCTGGTGAAGGAGTTGGCCTGCTTTGACAACTTGATACAGTTGGATATTCTGTTGGCAAGTGTGCTCGATCTGTGTGTCCATGATCCAATTAGTTTCATATTGTTCCATGCAATATGGATTTAACTATGTGGGTGTGAGTTGTTGTGCAATGTCAGATGTGTCTAGTAATGGTGGAAAGTATGGCCGAAGGTGGTCCATATTGAACATTGGGTGCAGACCAAGGAATGGGGGAATGTTGAGCTCAAATGCGTTGTCTCCCACAACCTTTTAATGGTGTAAGAACCATATCGGAGTGGTCTCAGTTTCCAATAGGCTCCGGTAAAGCGTTCCTTTTGCAAATGCAACCAGACTTTGTCGCCCACCTGAAACTTGTGTGGCACCCGATGTTGATCATGTTACTGCTTGTACTTAGCATTTGATTTCTCCAAAATTTCATGGACCTGCTGGCGAATATTTTGGATGTGCTCAATGAAATTGGTTGCCTTATCTATTTCGGACTGGACATGAGCCGAATTTGTGTGAGTAGCTACAAATGGCATAGCCACATCAATGGGACATAGTGGCTGGAATCCCAAGCCCACCTGAAAAGGGTTGTGGCCATTCGAGCTATGAAAAGCCCAGTTGTAGCTGTGTTGAACATAGGGGAGGCTCTCGTCCCATGTGCGTGGATGCTTTGAGTTGTACATGCACAAAATGTGTACAATCATCCTGTTGACAACCTCTGTCTGGCAATCAGTTTGAGGATGGAAGGCTGTAGACTTAGTGAGTTTGGTGTCCAGCATTGACCAAAGACTGGACCAAAATGTACTGAGGAACCGACTATCTCGATCTGAGATGATAGACTATGGGATCCCAAAGTGTACCCACACTCGTTCAAAGAAGAGTTTAGCAGTGGATTCTACTGTGATATTCTTCTTGCAGGCTGCCATAATGTCCATCTTCAAGAACCTGTCGACGACCACAAAAACAAAGTCATTTCCATGCTTAGTGGAAGGAAGGCTTGACATGTAATCCATGGAGATGGATTCCCATGGTCGATTAGGGCTAGGCAGCGGAGTATAGAGGCCTTGCTTCTTGATGTTCGGTTGGCAATGGCGGAAGCATGCATGATTTGATGTACTTCCCAACACCTTGTCGAAGATTCATCTATTAGAAATACTTCTGTAGTACTACCACCATTTTCTTGACCCTGAAATGCCCAGCAACCCGACTGTAGTGTGCTTCCCAAATCATCTTGGCACGCTTTCTTGAAGGAACACAAAGATGACCTAGGTGGCATAACATGGCACCTTAGAGGTGAAAATTTGGAACGTGCTGACCCTCCAAGAATGTCTAGTATGTGTGGCCAAATTCTAGGTCGCTTTTGTAGAGAAGTGGCCAATCAAAAATCTCGTGCCCACAAGAGTTGAGCATGGTGGTTAACTCCATGATCGGTGGTCGATAGAGGCAATCTGTAACATTATTGGTGCTTCCCTTCTTATACTTGATATTCAAATGGAACTATTGCAGGTATGTGGACCACTTCGAAGGCAATCATTATGAAATTTCCCTTGGGTCTGTATGAACTGCAGGGGTCGATGGTCTGTGTGGATGACCGTTTCCTTCCCCAAAAATGTAATGCTTCCATTGTCGATAGGCCTACACAATGGAATACATCTCTTTGTCATAAGTGGGATACTTCCGGACTATGTCTAAAAGTGTCTCACTGTGATATGCCACTGGATGCCCGTGTTGAGTAAGGATTGCCCCAATAGCATAGTTAGAGGCATCTGTCTCGATCTCAAATGGTTGTTGCAAGTCTGGTAATGTGAGCTCTGGTGCCATGCAGAGGAAATCTTTCAACTCTATGAATGTCTTCTATTGAGATTCAGACCAAAAGAACTTTGCTTTTGCTCCTCCCTTGGTGACTTGACTCAAGGGCCAAGTGATATGAGAAAATCACAATACGAACTTGCGGTAGAAGTTGTAAAGACCTAGAAAGTTGTGGAGCTATGTCAGAGTGATTGGAGATGGCCAATCCTGAATGACTTGGATCTTGGCTGGATCCACATGCACCCCCTGTTCATCAATAATGTATCCCAGATACTGAACCTGGATCATGCCAAAAGTGTAGTTATCCAAATTGGCACATAACTTGTGTTGCCGCAATGTTTGGAGAACCTGTCGGATGTGGTCGAGTTTCTCTTCCCAACTCTAGTTGAAAATTAGGATGTCATCCAAGTATACCACTACAAACGAGGTGGTGAATGGCCACAAGATGTCATCCATTAGCCTCATGAAGGTTGCAGGAGCATTTGTTAATCCGAAAGGCATAACGAACCATTTGAAAAGGCCCTCCTTGGCTTTCAAGGCAGTCTTCCAGACATTGGAGGGTTCGATTGGTACCTGGTGATATCCTGAATTCAAATCAATCTTGCTAAAATATTTCCCCCCTTCAGTTGGTCTAGGAGGTCAACAATCCATGGGATCGGGTACCTATTATGAACAGTGATCTTGTTAGCGCCTGATAGTTAATACAAAGTCTCCAAGTCCCATCCTTCTTTTGTACCAACACAGTCGGGCTCCCACAAGGCAATGAACTCGGACGAATGTGACCTTTCTGTAGCACCTCTTGAATCTGCCTCTTGATTTCATCGTTTTCCAGAATGGAGCGATGATAGATTGGTCCATTAGGCAGTGGTGCACCTAGGGTCATATCGATGGAGTGCTTGACTTGAAAGTGCAGAGGAACCCCTGTGAGGGAGGTGAAGATGTCTTCATACTCCTTCACAACCTTGTCCATCTGTAGTTGTCGTGCGGAGGGGCCCTATATGGAGGTCGTGGCCACGATCTTCTTCTTTCCTTGAGGGCGTACCTTCAAGAAAACAAATTTCTCGGTTTTGGAAATGAGCTTACTGCATTGTTTTGCAGTAACCAAACAGATGGCAGTAGGCGGTGCTACCTCCAGTATCCTGTACAACTTATTTCCCAAAGTAACAATAATAACACGGGGCCTTGATTCATATGCAGCATGTCGATTCCACAAGTATGGTTGTCCTAATAATACATCACAAACTTCAAGGGGAGCAATGTCACACAATATCTCATCTGTGAAGGGCTTGATGTTGACACTGTTGGCTCATGCGAAGATCCCGTCCTTGGTGAAGCCACCCGATTGTGTACGGTTGTGGATGTGTTGTGGTCGATAAGACTAGCTACTTCACGACCTCTGGCGAAATGAGTTTCTTTTGGCTCCCACAATCAACAATGAACTGTAGCGAGGAGCCCTTTACCCACATCTAGGAGTGGAAGAGAAGCTCCTCCTTCTCTGGATATTCAGGTTCCTCCTTCTGTATCTTCGTGGTGGCAATGGTGGCATTAGGCTTCGCATCGATAATCTGCTTCCCTTTGTCATTCCCCTTGTCGGGTTCTGACTTAGAGTCGGAACATGCATCTTATTCTGAAACCTTTAGCTTGGCCACCAATGACTGCTTGGCCCGACACTCACTTGTCTTGTGAGTGGAGCTCTTATGGAACTCACACCACTTTCCCATGTCCTTTTTTGGCTTCATGGCATTGTTCTTTGCTTGCAGCTTTGGCGGGTTGTCTTGGGCCACCCCGCCTTGGCTTTGTCCTTTGTTCTGTGGTTTGGGGGCACCTTTCCTTTGCTTCGGATTTGTATATCCAAAGTCTCACTTCTTCTATTTAAAATTTTGCTCGACCTTGACGACATATCAGTATGTGGTGCCGAGTGAGGGGATGTTCAGGAATTCTATTTCTTCCTAGATGTAATTATGCAGGCAACCATAGTATTTCAGTACCAAAGGTTTCTCTGAATCCTTGATACCCAACTTTGTGCAAAGGGTATGGAAAACATTGGTAAACTCCGGCACGTCTTGGTCCCTCCCCTGCCGTAGCATGGTCCACTTATGTATTGATCCTCATAGTTTTCACAAGGTAGTACAGCTCCTTGATGGCATCCCAAAATGAATCCCAAGTGGGTGCAACTAAAAATGGTGAGCCTGTACTTTCATCCTTCTACTCGTAGTAGGTTTTGAGAAGACCAAAAATAATCTTTTCCTGACTAGAAAAATCATGAACAGAAAAATAACCCTCTAGAAGATTTAACCATTTATCAATATCATCTAGGTCTATCTAACCCTTGAATATGGGGATTTCAAAATTAACTTTTACCTTAAACGGTGTGGAGTTTCCAGAGTATCTATTGGAAGCCGAAGTGTTGCCCCTGGGTAACCAATGAAGGATCTGGGCAAAGTTGACCATCATCGTGTTCCTTTGTCACTCGAGGGCTTCTTCGGGCAAGATTTTGATAGGATCTCCTGCCCCCTCATCTTTATTTTCATCCGCCATGGGAGGTCATCGGGATTTGCGAGTTTGGTCTTGCAAAGATTCGACCAGTTCAAGCCCTAACTCCTTACATCTCGACCTTGTTGGGGACATGCAAAGAAAAATAGAGAAAAAGTAGACCGCTTTGATACCACTGATTCGGATTTAAACAAGAATGCAACAAATTACAGAGATAAACATAAACACAGAGATGCAGCAGAAATAATACTTCATTTCATTAATGTAAAATATTGAAATATGCTTACAAACAACAATGGAAACAAACCAGCTAGGGCGATGGTACCTTATCTCTGAGAAGAGATGTGGCGGCTACATGCCTCTGAACTATGTTACAATGAGGCTCAAAGGCCTATTTACTGTTGAGAAATAATGGAAAACCTTAAACATCCAAAAACCTAACCCTAGAAGATGAAACACCAAACTGTGGGCCCCGTTTGGGTAAATTGGTACATCAACTTCCCAGGCTCGTAACTTTGGCATATGATCTCCGTTTGATGTGTACAATATCTCGTTAGAAATATCTATCCGAGAACTACAACTTTGGGAAGAGCAACATCAGTCCATGGACCCATGTTTCTGACAATTTTCCCAAAAAACGTCGTTTAGGGCCTCAAAACGGCTCCGGAAGTTCAGGACCCGAAAATTGCTAAAAATAGTAAATTGTGCTACAATTAAGGAAACCAAAAAGTTGAATGAAACAATGGTGGGGGTCCAAGTGGACTTGGGAGGTAGCCACCAATATCCACCTAGATCATTGGAGCTTGTATTCAATTATCATTTTACAGGAAATCAAAGGCGAGTTGCAGCTATTATTTAGGAATTCTTGTGGTATGAGTTTGTGATAATGTTTTTATTCTATGAATAATTTATATTAATGATAATTTCATCTCCTTTCCATATCTATGCTTTCAGTGATTTTCCTAAGAGGTTTAAACATAATTCTTAAGTTTAAGCTCTATTTTGTTAGGAATCTCATGTTTATGGTATCTAACTTCTAATAAATGAATTCATGCTTACCATGCTCATTTTGAATCTTTGCTTTTCCACCCTACACTACATCAACAAAACCCTAAAGTATCACAAAAGCATACCCACCCTGCTCCTCTTTATCTCTTGTAATTGAACCCTTGAAACCTGACCTAGTTCCTTGATTTTGACTCCTGATCCAGTCACACCTTGAATTTCAAAACCCTAGAGCTAAAATAGACCTAGCATAATACATTTTTCCAATTCCAGTCATATTTTTCTATGATATTTATAAAGAGAGCCCTCTCTGGTTTAGCAAGGATAGTTGTTGAACCCTAAGTTGTTTGAGGTTACCTCCATTGATCTCCTTTCTCAGCCTTGGGACATTGTGGAGGATAACATTTTGGCACCGTTGCCGAGGAACACAAGATCATATTTTCCCTAGGAAAGAATGACAAGGATTAGATTTGATTGCTGATGGCGGATAGTGACCAGACATAGGAAATCTGAAATCATTCACCTCGTGACTCCAAATCAGTTTCAAATTTAATTCAAAGACTCCATGATTTCCCTGGAAATTATTATAAATATCTTCCCAAGTTTGATGGAGAATATGGTAACATCACTACTGAAAAACACATTCAGAATTTTGAGGATTTTCTCAGCCTTTTTGAGGTTGAAGAAGATGATGTCAGTATCAGGATTCTTTTTTTTTTCTTATCTTTGCAAGGCGAAGCCAAGAAATGGTTCAAAAACTTACCAGCTGCAAGAATTTTTTATTTCCATTAGTTTGTGAAAGGCTTTCTTGATAAATGGGTGATCAATAGTAATCATTTTTTGATTTTAGAAGAATATAATCATTTGAAAAGGTAGTTAGGAGAAACGGTGCAACACTTTTTAGCTAGGTTCAATCAAGTATACCATTCAATCCCTGTTGATACCAAATCACCACTCGGTTTAGCTATCTTACACTACCCTGATGCCTTTGGTCTAGAAATGGCATTTCAATTGAGAGAAAGGGACCCTACCACACTCAAAGAAATCTGGGACAATGCAATAGTCGTGGAAGCTAATTTGTTGGTCAAAAGATCAAAATTGAAGGCAAGAGAGAGAGAGAACATAGAGAAGGAGAACCTAACATATTCAGAAGTGAAACTCGACATTTTGGTAAGTACAATGGAAGAAATGATGCAAAATATCATCATGAGAGATGAGTCTGTTGTTCAAAAACACCATGTCCCACTTATTGTTGAAGAAGAAGAGGTTGCTAACCCTAACCATTATCCTACTCATCCCAGTTACCATAGATCATAAAATGATTGTTTTATGTATTCATTTATGGATAGTCATAAAAATGGATTTGTAGATCAACCCGTGGAGGATCAATTTTCTGATCTAATGTGTATGCTTGATGTCCTTCCTTATATTGATGAGTTACCCAAGTATGATCAGTATGATGATGATTATGTTATCGAAATCGAGGCCGATTCTTCAAGGCAATCAGCAACATGTTTTTGGGAGGAGGAAGTTCAACTATAGCAGCTCAAATGTAGCATTCAACATATACATATTAATCATGACAACAATGAAGAAAATGTAGAAAATTTCAAAGTAAGTGAAAGGTCTTTGCATTTATATTTTACTTCATTTCAATCACTGAGAGAAAACTTTCCTAAGATTAGAAATCAATAGTCTTTCAATTTTGATATTGAGCATGAAGACAACAATTAACTTCTTGATCAAGACTCCTTACCCTTGTGTTTCTCCTCATTTGAAAAAATAAGAGAAAACTATAAGCAAACAGATAAGCGAGTTGTCAACAACATAAATGGGCATCCTTCTCATGAATTGGTTGAGGTTGTCACTTGTGATATGGAAGCTTCTTTCACTCCAGAATCCCAGCTGCTGAGTTACTTTGAGTTTCAAATCACATATGAAAGTTTAGAATATGAAACATATTGTGAATTGATGCAGGATAATTATATACCATTAAGTTTTGTTTCATTTCATTTTTTGAAGAAAAAAATTGATAATATCTCTAAAACAAAGAATGACAAGCTTATAGAAAATCATGAAGTCTCATTGGAACCAACGTATGACAAGTTGCAACAATCCTCTCAAATTCTCCATGATCTAATAACTGATGTTTTGGATGATATATGTGATCAAATTCCCTCTCCATTTGCTAACTATGACCTTAAAAATAGAGATGATAAAAACTTGATTAGGCAGTAGCTGGATTTATTGTCTTGTTCAGCAGGAATCTCCTTACAAATCTCATACAAACACTTGCAATCATATCGGGAGAGTAATGAAGAAGACTCTTGTCTGGAGGTTGATCATTAAGAAAAATTAGTCATTCACAAGTTTCAGGATCCTTTTGCTAATTTTCTTCAGTCCTCAAGGGAGATGATTTTTCTTGTATTTATGGATCATGTACACACATTCAACAGACACTTGGAGTGGCCTAGTTTTTGTTTTTTTTGCTTGCTCAAGGAAAGTGTGAGCAGGATTCAAGTAAGTAGCCATTTACTGGATTGGTTACACTAGAGTGATCATTTCACATGATTGTGTGTGTGTGTGTGTGTGTGTGTCTATATATATATATATATATAATATTATATAATATATAATATATATATAATATATATATATATATATATATATATTATATATATATATACACATACATATACATATACATAGATATAGCAGGTGGGCAGTTATCATTAGGATTTGAAGCCCGAGGTGAAGGCCCTAAGATCCTGATGGTCTAGTGCCATGTGTAAGTAAGTTCAGTCAGTAGTCAGTTTTAGAGTTAAGTCAATTTTTTTTTTAGTGTATCAAGTCAGCTCAGTTTGTCGGTCAGTTTTCAGTTTTGAGTTTGGTCTTTTTGTTTTTGACTCCATGCCAATTGGATCAGGCTACTTGGTCGACATTGTTCTTGACACCTCATAAAGGAGCTTCCATCCCCAGCTGAAGCCAATGTTAGTATCTGTCAGTCCTGCCAGTCATCAAGATCAAATGTACTCTTTCAAAGTTGTTGATAGGGTTATTAAGTCAAATTGTTATATTTTCAAATAAATTTTTATTATTGGTCAGTTCTAGATCATTACTACTCTCTCTGTTTTCAAGGTCAATAATGCCATCTTGGTCTTTTCATCACTCCTTTTCAAAAAAGAGTGTCTTGGTCATATCATCAATGAGTCATATAGGGGTCATGTCATCACCTTATGTCATCATCATAGGAGTAGTAATAGTGAAAAAATTTCAAGGATATTTCAGCCTGTTTCAACATCCCCATTCATATTTCATATACCCCCTCAAAATTTCCTCATAAATCCCCTCATTCCATCTAAAACTCATTTTTCCTTGAGAAAATCCTTAAATCCCAAGTCAAAACCCATTTTTCCCTTGAAAACACTCATACTCCATATTCAGACTCCAAAAACTCTAGCCTTATCCTAAAGTCCCTTTGTATATCCCTTGAGCTACATTTCCATTCTTTATTATAAACTCTAGCCTTAAATCCACTTTCCCTTTGTTCATATTAATTAAAAAACTTTAGCCGCATTTCTATTGTTTACTATACACTTAACTCTAGCCATTTTCCATGTCAATAAACATGCTTGCATTGCCTTTTGTAATACATTGTATATAAACCCACTACCCTGAGGCATAAACTCGGCCTGCATAATCCTACAACTCCCAATCGGCATATGTTACATGAAATGCAAAACAATGCTCCTAGCTCGCTTTTAACAGAGAAAATAAAACAACAACAAAAGAATAGAGAACAATATCGTGTTTTCAGTAGTTACAGTCATTCGAGGCCTCAATTACACTAGAACGCCTAGAACAACACTAGAGCTTAGGCAAATGATATTTTTAGTAGGTTTGATCTATTTTTATGATTTTTTGTAACAAATCTTGAAATTTCTTTCAAGATATTTTTCTGTAAATCATTGTATAAATACTTCAGATTTCAAAGTATTAGGGGTTGGACATCAAAGAATGAAAGGCTTGGAGCTTGTATTCAATTATCTTTTTATAGGAAATCAAAGCTCAATTGCAACTATTATTTAGGAATTCTTGTGGTATGAGTTTGTAATAATGTTTTTATTCTATTAATAGTTTATATGAGTGATAATTTCATCTCCTTTCCATATCTATGCTTTCAGTGATTTTCCTAAGAGGTTTAAACAAAATTCCTAAGTTTAATGTTTGTTTTATTAGGAATATCATGTTTATGTTATCTATCTTCTGATAAATGAATTCACGCTTTCCATGCTCATTTGAATCTTTTCCACCCTACACTACATCAACAAAACCCCAAAGTATCACAAAAGCATACCTACCTTGCTCCTCTTTATCTCTTGCAACTGAACCCTTGAAACCTGACCTAGTTCCTTGATTTTGATTCCTAATCCTGCAAAACCCTGAATTTCGAAACCCTAGAGCTAAAATAGACCTAGCCTAATATATTTGTCTCACTCAAGTCATATTTGGTTGTGATCTTTATAGAGAGAGCCCTCTCTGGTTTAGAAGGGCTATTTGTTGAACCTTAAGTGGTTTGAGGTTGCCTCTATCGATCTCCTTTCTCATCCTTGGGACATTGTGGAGGATAAAACTAGCCACCTAACCAATACTCCATTATGATGCTTTTTGAAAAGCACTCCATGCACCAACTGATAAGATACCACTGTAAGTCTGAATGCCTTCTTCTGTCGTGTGCATAAATGAGAGGGTATGGTACCATGCTGAAGGTGTTGGGGCACATTTGCATACCAAGAGTTCTCGATGGTAGTGGGAGGAGCTCACTTAACATTGTACATTTCGATCTCCTGCTCCCATCTGGAAGGATCTTCCTCTTTTTCATCCACTGCTTTCACTGCTAGCCGACATAGATCGTAGCCCTTGATTGTATGAACTGACTTGAAATCTAAGTTGTATTCCTTTAAACCAGTCATCCAGCTCACTCTTCTCTCACCCATCTCTTGTTGAACAAACAATTATTTGACTTATGGGTGTGACACAAAGATGATGCAATGATTTTTCAAGAGATATGGTTGGAAGTGCTTCACCACCTTGTAGACTGCATAAGCTTGTTTGTCGATGGTGGGGTAGTTAAGTTCATGTCCTTGAAGGCTAGCGCTCGTGAAATATATTGGCCACTCATTGTTTTGATCATAATTTTGTGTAAGCACAGCGGTGAGAGGAGTGTGAGAAGCGAAATTGTAGATCAAGAAATATTTGCTAAAATCTGGGCCATACAAAGTGGGTGCTTACGCAATGGCTTGCTTAATACAAGAAAACATGTCCTTTTCCCTTTTATCCCATCTGTAGTTCACATCCTTCTTTACCATCTCCTATATTGGCTTCACAATCTAAGCGTAATCATAGATGAACTTGTGAAGGGAGTTAATTTCCCCCAAGAAGGAATGCATAGCTTTCTTGTTCACACGGAAAGGAATCCGCGTCAAAGCAATTACCCAAGAGGTTACCCTCATACACTATGAAAATACTCTTTTTGGGATTAAGGGATAATAAGAGACAACACATTTTCAAAGTTATACCCTGCACCGTAGGGATAATAAGAGACAACGCCTTTATTCTGAACTAACGAAACAACTAGTCACTTCACGCCCATTAATACATAAAATATTAGTGTGTGAGTGGAAGTGTCAAGCTAATACTAAAAGCCACATGTTCAAACCAAAAATATAATTGTTAGTGATTGAAAAGTTCATGAAATGTTTCTACCAAATTATTGAATATTTATTAAAAAATACATAAAATGTGTATTGCAAGTAAGTAGTGATAATTTGGGGTTGGATATATATATATATATTGATTATTTTTGAAATTTAAGTTATTATTAAATTATTAAATTATAAAAAATTTAATACTTTTAAGAATGCTAAATCTATTCCTACACATTTTTAAATCAAAATTTTACTAAATAAAAAACACATCTATACAAAAATTACTATCGAGGCAAAATTGTCACTAATTCTCAACTAATTAAACGATGCTTTTATCAAAACATATAAAGATGAAAGAACATCCTAGATTATCATGTTGACGGAACGAACAACGAAGTTAAATAATTCTTATTGCACAAATTTCGAAATTTAAGTACATATCAACCATAGCTAAGTTGTTAAAAATATTTCTAACATGAGAGTGGAAATATAGATAGGCCAACTAAATGAATAAGAGTTGTGTGGTTTACTTCTGGAGTCCATGAAAATGCATATTTCTTCAATAATGTTGTTAGAGGTGATGCTATTCTCCCATAATTTTTAACAAACTTGCTATAATACCCCGTCAACCTGAGAAATATTCGCAAATGCTTTATGGATGTGGGTATTTTCCATTCCTTAATGGTTTTAATTTTGCTAGGGTCTACCTTAACACCTTCATGAGATACAATATGACCCAGATATTCCATCTCTTGTACTCCAAAGAAACATTTGGAGCTTTTTGCATTTAATTGTTTCTCCTCCAATAGTTTGAGCACCCTGTCAACATGTTCGACATTATTCTTCCAAGACTTGTTGTAGATTAGTATATCATCAAAAAATAATAACACAAATTTTCTAAGGAAGGGTTTGAAAATGGAATTCATCAAACCTTGAAATGTAGAAGGTGCATTGGTAAGGCCAAAAGGCATGACCAAAAATTCATAATGACCCTCATGAGTTCTAAATTTTGTTTTCGGAATGTCTTAAGTCTTCATTATGATTTGATGATATCCTGAATGAAGATCCAACTTGGTGAAGTAAATTGATCCATGCAATTCATCAATGACAAGAATGGGAAATTTATCTTTAATAATGAGCTTGTTGAGCTCCCTATAATCTGGACACATGTGCCATGATTCATCCTTCTTGTGCACCAATACTATTGGAGTAGAGAAAGAACTTTGATTAGGCTGAATTATACCAACCTTTAGCATTTCTGAAACCATACGTTCAATTTCACTCTTTTGGGCATAGGGATATCTGTACAGCCTGATATTTGGAGCAACACTTCCTGGAATCAAATGAATAGCATGATCATGATCACGAATAGGTGGGAAACCTTTGAGAGTCTCAAATACCTTGGAATGATTGTCCAAGGATTTTTGGAGATCTTGAGAAATAAATGATTTCGATGTGGGAACCTCTAGCAAACATAATTGTGCAATTACACCTCGTTGTTACTTCTTTAGAAACTTTGTCATACAGTTAGAGATGATTATCTTTCCCGGTTTCCATGTAATACCCCTTAATTCAACTTCCTTTCCTTTTGTACAAAAAGTTCATGAAAAGTTCTTGAAAATTAAAATCTATTGTACCCAAGGATTGTAGTCATTGGACTCCTAGTATAACCTCAGCACCACCCATTGGAATGGAAAGCATTGAGATATTCAATACATATTCTCTCATGGATAGATTGATATTATGACACTTTCTCAAGCAATTTATTGTTCCTCCACTTGCAACCATCACTTGACACTCTGGTGTTGGATACAGGAAGCAATTCAATTCTTTTGCTATCTTACAATGAATAAAACTATGGGTACTTCCCGAATCAATCAACGCTATTACCTTTTTCTTCTTGATATGTCCTTCTATCTTGATAGTTTGAGGAGCAGCCAATACATTACAAGATATGGTTGGATTCATTTCTTCTTTATCTAGGGTTTGTTCCTGGAGTATATCCTCTTCTTTTGACATTTCTTGTTCCTTTTCTTCCTCCTCTTCACAATCTATGTAGAATAATTTCTTCTCGGCACACTTATGACCTTTAATGTATTTGTTATCACAACTGTAATAAAGCCCTTTTTCTCTTTTTTCTTCCAATTGTTGTGGTGTCAACCTTGTAGGTTGTGGAAGGCTAGGGGCAACAATAATTCCATCTTTATAGTTGTGAGTGCTAGGCTTCCTGGTTGCCATAATTTTGCTTTCCATTTTTCTTGCTAACCTAAATGCCTTCTCCAATGAATCAGGTTCCCAAAGGTGAACCTCATGTTGGATATTATCCTTTAAAGTCCCTATAAACACATCAAACCTATGCTCCTCTGGAATATATTTTACCCTTATGTTCAATTTTTGGAAGTCCTCAATGTGCTCCATCATTGAACCATTTTGTTTGAGATTTATCAATTGGCTAAAATAGGAGTTTCTTTTTGTATCCTCATAATGTGCTATCATTTCTTCCATTAAAATTGCCCAAGTGGCAATTTGTTTACGAGAGAAAATCCATCGATACCATACAAACTGATTTGGTTCCAAATATAAAGTTGCAATACGTACCTTTTATGTGTCTTACACATTAGGGAGATCAAAAAATTGCTCCATCTGTAGTATCCATGTTTTGAGATCCTTGCCATCAAACTTCCTCATATCGATTTTTGGAACATGGTGAGTCTTTAATCCAACATTAGAGTCTATAAAATCATGATTAACATTTCTTTTGTTCTCATCATGAGTTTCCTTTACTACCCTTTCACCATTAGTGACCATTTCTTGTAACAATTAATTCAAATTTATCTTCAATTCTTCCATCTTATCGTTAATGCCATTCATCTTAGCGTCCATGCCATTCATCTTAGCTTCCACGCCATCCATCTTAACCTACATTCCATTCATATTAGCTTCCACGCCATTCATCTTGGCTTCATTTACCTTTAGTGAGAGTGAAATTTGTTGTATTTGGTCTTGTAATTTTGATATATCATGTTGCATTTCTTCCTCTTCTTCACGAGTCATGCTAGAGCTTTCAAGTTGCTTACTCGCTGTTTCGATTTTATTTCTTCGGGTCATTAATTCATGCTAATAATTTTTCACTATTCCCTTTGAATTCCTTCAAACTAATTTTTCAAACCAATCTTATGCAAAATTTAAAAAAAATTACACACCTTTTTTTCACTTTGTAAGAGCTCGATATTGAATCTGTTGTACCTCTGTAACTACGAATCTCGAATATCTGAAATCTTGTCTTGTAGTAGCCCTTTGAGTCCTATTTCTAACCCCGTAAGTTTGATCAAGATTGGATTTTCCAAAGAAGCGTTATGCCAAATCTCCCACGGTGACCTGATTATAGACTAGTTCAGTAGAGAAAACTTATATGATGTGCCACGTGTTACTATTTCAACCTTATTACATGAAACTGATACACAAAAAACTACAGGCCATCCTCTTTCTGAAACTTCTGGTGAAATTTAAATTTTATGCTCAAAACAAAAGTTATGACGATTTTCCCGAGGTCACTTGTTTAGAGTGTAATTTAGGAGTCTGCAAATAATCTAACTTCCTCAAATTATATCTCCATAAATATAGCGAGACAAGCTCTGAAATTCGAACGCGAAGTTTAGAACGATTTTGGCTCAAATGTATTTTTTTTGTCACTTCTGAAACATCACAGAAAAAAAGCTATAGCGAAAATTCCACGATGACCTGTTTGGAGCAGCGAAACCCTAGAATCCAAAGCTCTGGTACCAAATGTTAGGAAACCAGCTCACAAAAAGATAGAAAAGATAGATCAACGCCCTAAAGTTCAGCCTCTTCAAGGGGGCAACCTCCTTTACATTACACAAATGAACAATTTTTGGATGATACAAATGACTAAACCTCCCTTCTATATATAGGAGTCTAAGGGATCACAATATAATCAAGCCGACATAACAGTAATAACATAAGGGCACAAAAATAACAATAGCGAGTTTCTATGGGGCTTACTAATAACACTATGGGTACAATAGGGGTACAATAATAACAATAAGAGATACAATGACAATAGTAATGGCGGAATCACTAGTATTATAAGGGCCTAACAAATTTGAATATGGTAAAAATAAAAGTATTAAAGTCATTACAATGTAAACGAGGAAGTTCTATTACCAACTTTACAAATTTGTCTATCCCACACTGTTTTTTGTTGGTTTAATAATCTATTTTCCTATAAATTGTATGAACTTTGGTTGGTTTTATAATCCATTTTCCTATAAATTGCATAAATATTGATTTTGATTATATTTTGATTTTATTTTTTGTCTTTTTAGTTTTGGAATAATAATTTTTATCTTTAAATATTTTATAATTTTCACTTGTTTTTTTTGTTGGAGTTTAAATTTTTTTTCGATTCTTTTTTCGTAATAGATTTTTTAATAATATTCGATTTAATAAATAATTTAAATATTATTTTTTCAAAAACTAGCCATTACTTATTAATATTTGTTTTTAATAAATTGATAAATTAATATCATAATTTATATATTTTTTTTCAAATACTAGCCTTTTGATATAGCCGTTACTTAATGATATTTGTTTTTAATACATTAATAAATTAATATCATAATTTAAATATTATTGTTGGAATATAGTCGTTACTTGAAATTATGGTCTCTACATTGCTCTCTGTTTAAGCCTTTGCCATGGTCTACCTCTTCATCTAGCTCTCTATTTAAGCTTTTGTCATAGTTTGTCTCTTCATGTGGTCCTCATGATGAACCACACTTGTTGATTCAAAACGCGTTGGCCAAAAATTTATCTTATGTAATTTCTACCGAAAAACTTTTCTTAATAATAATTTTGTTGAGTGAAATTAAAATTGACAAAATCTTTATAATGTTTCAATTTCATGTTAATGGTTTACTTATTATTCTAAGTTTTGAAACTTTGTATATATATAAAATTTTATATTATCTATCTTATTTAAATTGATCATCTTATTAGTCCTTGCCTTCAGCAGGACTTTAACGATTGATTGATCGTTGACCCTTCATTAATTCATCTTTTGATCGATTTTTTTTCTGCCTATTCACATTTTAACCAAAGTTTAACGCTGGCAATGTCATTCACTGAAATTTTAACCTAAGTTTTTCTTTGAAAAATATTCTACCTCTTATTACAGGCTTCACGTGGCCCGATACGGAAAGATTGTGGCAACTTTTTTATATATAAAGTCTTTTGGTACCCTCCATTTTAATTACAAAGTTTTCTTATATCCAAAAAAAAATTATGTTGCACTCCATTTTATATCCAAAGTTTGGGCAGCAACGATTTTTGCATGCACTGCCACTTAGCTGTGTAGCCACGCAGAGATACAGCTGTCAAGTGTAGCAAGTAGCCTCAACACCTAGCTCCTTGTCTCACCCCACTATATTGAAGATTTCTTCCTCGCTAGTAAATTTTTTTCTGAATTTCTATTAATCTGTAAGGTGCTTCATGATAATTTCTGTTTGTGCAGGCTCATCTGTAATAATTTGTGTTTGTGCAGGCTCATCTATAAGGTGCTTCATGATAATTTTTGTTTGTGCAGGTTGGAGATGAGGGAGAGAATAAGTAGAGGAAGGATAAATCAATGGTTTTTTTTTTTTTTTTTTTTTTAGCAGGAAAATGGCTGGTGCTTGCTGGAGGAAAACCCATGAAAATAAGCAGAGGAAGGATAAATTAATGGGTGGTTTATTTTTTGCTTTTAGGAAAATAACTGGTGCTTGCTAAAAGCAAACCCATGATTCAATTTTGTGACAGTAGTATATCTACAAACATTAATAAACAGAAGGTATGTTCATGATTTTTGTTTTCCTGGCCTTATCATGGTTTAATTTTTCTAAATTTAATGGACATAAGTAACCGTAAGCCTATTCTCATGATTTTACTTTTCCTAGCTTGTTTATTTTTCCTAGCTCTTGTTTTTTATCATAGCTATTCTCATGATTTTACTTTTTCTAGCTCTTTATTTTTATCAGAGTTTTAGTTTAGTTTTTCAAGCTTTCTGTTATGTTGGACTCCATTTCAATATCAAACTACTATGGTTGGAGACGGGCCCAAACTACTATGGCCAGACACAAGCCAAAAAAGGGAAAAATGGGTGCGGACATATTAATCAGCTATATAATATAGGTGATGTAAAGCTTGGAACATTGTATATAGAAAATTCCTCAACTAAAATGCATAAAATCTTTCACTGCAAGCTTAGGGCACCTATTCAACTTGCAAGCTTAGGGCACCGATTCAACTTTCTAGTCCCAAATATGGTCGGTTCAACTCTCTAGCCCCAGATATGGCCAATTTGAAACCAGAACCAACTCTTGCAAGCTCAGGGCACCGGTTCAACTTTCTAGGCCATCCCAGATATGGTCGGTTTAACTTTCTAGCCCCAAATATGGCCGATTTGAAACCATAACTAACTCTTGATTTTGTCTCTTGGGTAATGTGGCTGATTTGAAACCAGAACCAACTCATGATTTGGTTTCTTGGGTAATGCTTCCTTGTCATAGTTGAAATCCAAGCAACGTTTCTTGGGTAATGCTTCCTTGTCATAGCTGAAACCCAATATTGCTTGGATTTGTGCATCTATAACATATAGAAAATTGTGTGACTTTGGGTATCCAAAAATAATTGAAAATTCAGAATTATCCAGATGGAATTTGACCTTGGGTATCAAAAGAATCTAAATTCATAACTATCTGAATGGAATTTGGAAATATGACAATATTTTTATTAAAGTGTAATGCATGTTACCTTCAGCATTGAGCACATAAATCAGTAAATTAGTACAGGAATCAGAGTCACCTTAAACGTCTTAAACCCCTTGAATGCTGGAAGATTATAACAATTGCTCTTATTGGTTGAATCATTATTCTGCATCTTCATGTTTTCTTTGGTTAACCATGTGTTGTCTTTGGTTAATCAAACTACAAAATGTTTGATGCAAGACATCAATTGCTAAATTAAATCAAATATTTCCAAATCTTGAAAATGCTCAAAAGGGGCATTTAGCCTTCACTGATTTCCACTACAACAATGGCCTTCATGGACATGGACCATCATGGAAACTTTAGTAAAAGTACCTTAAGCATTTGTGATAATATTGGATATCCCCAGGACTCTTACCTCCATGAATCTATTACAGGATGATGATATAGTAAGGTTGTGCAATGGTCATATGCTTTCCTTCAATGTTTTCGACTGCAATGATGACTCAGACCTTCATGGGATTGTCCCTTTCCAGAAGATGGAACCAAATGGCCAGAAACTCTACAACACAAAGATACTGGAATTGTGGATGAAAGCCGAGCAAAGAGAAAGCGAGAACTCCATCGAAATCATGGAAAAGGATCAACGTCTTAAAACGCTAAGAGATCAGTGTAATTGGGTCCAAATTAAGCTAAAATTATAAAAATCCGTAGGGCTTAATGATCAGGAGCTCAGGACCAAGTGTCGTAAAATGGTCAAAAATTAAAGTGCTTAGAACTAGTTCAAACCTAAATTACTGGATAGAGCTCGTCCTTTTGATTCTGGCACCATAAACGGTTCGAAAAACGGTCTCCGTATGAGAAAGTTATGCCAAAAACAAAATCACCCAATAACCCTTAATTTTTGAATATTTTTCAAAAAAATATTAAAAAAAGAATATTTCGTAGAATATTCTTTGGAATATTCCATTTGGGAAGCCAATCACAAGTTGCCACGTGGCAGGCCCGGAGGCCACCACGTGGCCCATGGTGACGTTAGCAAGGGTATGTGCGTTGTTTAAAATTTTGGTGGCAATGAGGTTCGATCCCATGACCTCCGCTCTAACACACCCATGCCTTACAGTTAAGCCATTGAACATTCATTGTTCTTGTGGTGGAAGGAACATTTTATGAAGTTTAAAATTCATTTGGGCGAGGCCCCAAGGGGGCTAGCCCCCATACACGTGACCACATGCCCAAAACCGTGGGCCTAAACCCTTAACCGTCGGCACAAAATCCGAGATAAACTGTTGTTCAATTAAATCTCCTTCACATGCACAATTATGACAAATGGATAACCAGCGGTTAGTTAGCGGCGGAATTGGCGGAGCGCCAAAATTGGCAGGCTTATTTGGACTCTAACTAAAGTTAGCTGGAGTCTTTTTAGGACCAGCTGGCAGATGGGAGTAAATAGCCATAACTTTGGCTAGGAAAGTCCGTTTTGGACGAATTTATTTTATTTTATTTTAGGTCTCTTCAACCTTCTGAATCCATTGGCATAGGTTTCATAGCCATCTGAGGTCGTTTGCAGGTGTTTTAGTTTCGTGGAAGTTCTAGGAGCCACCAGGGCCAAATCAGTTTGGGAGCTGCATTGGGAATTGTGCAGCCATTGAATGTGGAACGAAGGTCATTCCTGAAGTTTTTCAGCATTCTGAATCCATTTCTACAGCTCGCTTTTCCTATTGAGGCATTCTTCTCACTTTTTAGCTTCAGGGAAGCTTTCAGGGCCACTAGGGCCATTTCAGTGCTTAAGCTGTTTGGGGGCTATGTTCATCCATTTTTGGTGATTCAAAAGCCTATGTCTATTATTTTCGACCTTCTGAGTCTAATGGCAGAGGTTTCAGAACCCATTGAGGTCATCTTCACCTCAAAATTCTCCATGCAAGTTTAAAAATCCATCAGAGCCAATTGGGGAAAGTACTGTATCAGGTACAATTTCACTGTTTAGTGCTTGGGAAAGAGCATGTTTAGCTAATTCCTATCTTCTGATTCTGTATTTACAGTCAGATCGATCTTTCGAGACATTCATATTCTTGTATTAGCCTTTGTGGTATTTTTAATACAAGAGGACAAGCCTAGTTGGAGAGGCTTGGTCCAGCAGATGTAGCCCAGAAGGGGTGAACTGCTTTATCATTTTGATGTCTTTATTTGTTGAAGATGATATGCTAAACAAAACTGATATAAAGTGTTAAACAACAAATATACATAGCTTGCATACACACATAATCACCTATTCAGCTGCAGAAAGTTATTTTTGTCTTATTCCGCAAGACATCAAACTTCAAGTATGTGTATGTCAAAGACTTCTAAGTGTTTACTTTGTTATTTCTTTAGGCAGAGCCTGTAGAGGGCCAGGTAGCCTCTGGAACTCGTCCTCTCTTTAGAGGTGACATGTCGGGTGAATGCCCCTACAGTCTATCTTTGTATAAGAAATAAGAAGTTTTCACAATGGCAGAGGTCACTTGGAGTGTATAACTCACATTTGAAATTATGGGAAATCGATACCTTGCACCCTTAAACAAGTACATTCCATTTTTAGATCAGATGGTATCAGAGCTCGGGTTAAGCATTTGTTTGTGCAAAAGGTGTTAAAGCAGTGTAAGAGATTGACTGTTTTATTTGTTGCAAATGGTTGCTTGAATAAGAAGGGGTTTTTTGTTTGACATTTGGTTAAAGCTTGCATTTGATTGAAAGCTTTGAGAACTCTTATTTGGAAGTTTCTTTTGTTTAATTGACCATTTACATAATGTCAATTTCTTCCACAAGTGAAGTTCCCTCCTTCACAAAATTCTACAATGATGAGATGAAGAATGAGTTCATTAAGGTGAAGGACATGGTGCAGATTCTCATTGAGGATCAAAGAGAAAGTATTAAGCTTCAAGCACAATTTTTGGCTATGAAGGATGAGAAGGAAATAATTCTCCAAAAACTGCATGACATGGAGAAACAACTCCTTCAAGCTCAAGAAGATTTGTCCAAGAAAATGCATGAGGATGAGGTAAATCATTCAAACTTGTCTTTAATTTCCTCAATTGAAAAGTGTGTTGGTTCTTTTGAGAAACATACCAGAGGCATAGGGTCCAAGTTGATGTCCAAAATGGGATATGAAGGAAAAGGATTGGGCAAAAATGCACAAGGTATAGTTGAGCCAATAATGATTGAGGTAAGGCCTAAGAATTTGGGTCTTGGCTATGGACAATCTTATGGAGAAAGTTCCAAAGCAGCCATGAAGGCAATTGAAACAGTTCCTGGAAGGAGTTTCATTTCAAGTTCCCTAACTCAAGTTGGTAAAGATTTTATTCTTGGGGAATGCAATAGTTTGAAACATACCTTGCAAGAAGAAGGTGTGCATAAGCATGCACTTGAACAAGAGAATTGTGAAAGCTCTAAAACCATTCAAGGGATTGATGCTGTTCCAAAAGGAGCTTCTTCTTCATTTGATTCACCTCCTCATGAAGGTAATGAAGGTGAAAGAGAAAGGTATAAATCTAATTTCAATCATATTTCCTTTGATCATGTAAAGCATGGTAAATTTCCACATCAAGCATTGGAAAAGAATTGCATGTTCTTTTTGTGGTTTGGTTAACCATAGTGTTTCTAGATGTTGGAAAAGAATGGCAACATACAAGAAACTTTTGAAGGAAAGGAAGCAAGAAGCCAAAGGTCCATTGGACAAGGCAAATCATGCTGTTAAGAGGATGCACATGTGTTGCACCTACTGCCATAAGCAAGGACATACTACTGAAAGGTGTTGGACTCTGAATCCAACAATGCTTCCATGAAAGTTGAAGAAATGGGAGAAAGAGTATGGCAAGAATGGGAAGGAAGTTTCCATCATTGATATGTGTCAAGATGACATGCATGTTGATATCGATGTGCAGTTAAAGGAAGCGCCTTTGAAATGGATTGGTAAGAAATGGTTAGAATTCTTATCCAATTAAAGTTGCATGTCTTTTGATTGAATGCATTTCTTTGTTAAGGGAATGCAAGTTGCGCGATGGAAAAGCTGAGTATGAGACTCACTCTATCATAGCGAAAGTTATATTCATTTCAGCTTTGAAAGTACATGTACATTTGATCGAGGATATTGTACTTTTGATTGTACTTAAGAGAAAGTTGAAAGATAAACTGCATGCATGAGAATGATATGCATGAACATAGGGATCATGATGATTTCCTTGTATTTTAAACATGTATGTGTGATTAACTTGAAGGGTTGATTACTTTTTTTTAACCATGCATGTTATGTATTATTGACTTGCAAAAAGTTAATTTGATCTCCAAGATTGTAAAGAGGAGAAATGATGAAGTGTTTCATCTTTGTAAAAGCCTTCTCATTTGGGAGGCAGCTATTCTTCTGGAGCGGAGGTGCCATGGATGGGCATCGTGACAGTTTGCAAGCCCACATGTTCAGAGGAATATTTCAGCTCATATATCAGCAAGTTTCATTGTTGGTTTCTACAAATTTTCAGTTTGACTAGTGAACAAGCTTGGTCGGGATTCGACAAGTACTTGGCTTGTGCAACAAAACGTTGCCATGACGACAATTGGCAAGGCAGGACATTTTGGCATCAGTATGCTCTTTTGGCTGAACGGAAGAGGATATTTCTATTCCTCAAGTACTGTACAGTTCATTTCAGAGATTCGGTGAGCTTTTGGGGACCAAAAGCCTTCTCATTTGGGAGGTGTGATCAAGAGCTCAGGACCAAGTGTCGTAAAATGGTCAAAAATGAAAGTGATAAGAACTAGTTTGAACCTAAATGACCGGATAGAGCTCATCCTCCTAATTTCGGCACCGCAAACGGTTCAAAAAACGGTCTCCATATGAGAAAGTTATGCCAAAAACAAAATCGCCCAATAACCCTTAATTTTTAAATATTTTTCAAAAAAAATGTTAAAAAAAGAATATTTCGTAGAATATTCTTTGGAATATTCCACTTGGGCAGCCAATCACAATTTGCCATGTGGCAGGCCTGTAGGCCACCATGTGGCCCATGGTGACGTCAATAAGGGTATGTGCGTTGTTTAAAATTTTGGTGGCAATGAGGTTCGATCCCATGACCTCCGCTCTAACACACCCACGCCTTACTGTTAGGCCATTGAGCATTCGTTTTTCTTGTGGCAGAAGGAACGTTTTATGAAGTTTAAAATTCATTTGGGCGGGGCCCCAAGGGGGCCAACCCCCATACACGTGATCACATGCCCAAAACCTTGGGCCTAAACCCTTAACCGTCGGCACAAAATCCGAGATAAACTGTTGTTCAATTAAATCCCATTCACATGCACAGTTATGAAAAACAGATAACCGGCGGTTAGTTAGCGACGGAATTGGCGGAGCACCAAAATTGGTGGGCCCGCCATATTTGGCAGGCCTATCTGGACTCTAACTAAAGTTAGCTGGAGTCTTTTTAGGACCAGCTGGCAGATGGGAGTAAATAGCCATAACTTTGGCTAGGAAAGTTCGTTTTGGACGAATTTTTTTATTTTATTTTGGGTCTCTTCAACCTTCTGAATCCATTGGCATAGGTTTCACAGCCATCTGAGGTCATTTGCAGGTGTTTTAGCTTCGTGGAAGTTCTAGGAGCCACCAGGGCCAAATCAGTTTGGGAGCTGCATTGGGAATTGTGCAGCCATTGAATGTGGAAAAAAGGTCATTCCTGAAGTTTTTCAGCATTCTGAATCCATTTCTACAGCTCTCTTTTCCTGTTGAGGCATTCTTCTCACTTTTTAGCTTCAGGGAAGCTTTCAGGGCCACTAGGGCCATTTCAGTGCTTGAGCTGTTTGGGGGCTATGTTCATCCATTTTTGGTGATTCAAAAGCCTATGTCTACTATTTTCGACCTTCTGAGTCTAATGGCAGAGGTTTTAGAACCAATTGAGGTCATCTTCACCTCGAAATTCTCCATGCAAGTTTAAAAAGCCATCAGAGCCAATTGGGGAAAGTACTGTATCAGGTACAATTTCACTGTTTAGTGCTTGGGAAAGAGCATGTTTAGCTAATTCCTATCTTATGATTCTGTATTTACAGTCAGATAGGTCTTTCGAGAAATTCATATTCTTGTATTAGCCTTTGTAGCATTTTTAATACAAGAGGACAAGCCTAGTTAGAGAGGCTTGGTCCAGCAGATGTAGCCCAGAAGGGGTGAACTGCTTTATCATTTTGATGTCTTTATTTGCTAAAGATGATATGCTAAACAAAACTGATATAAAGTGTTAAAAAACATATATACATAACTTGCATACACACATAATCACCTATTCAGCCGCAGAAAGTTATTTGTCTTATTCCGCAAGACATCAAACTTCAAGTATGTGTATGTCAAAGACTTCCAAGTGTTTACTTTGTTATTTCTTTAGGCAGAGCCTGTAGAGGGCCAGGTAGCCTCTGGAACTCATCCTCTCTTTAGAGGTGACATGTTGGGTGAATGCCCCTACAGTCTATCTCTGTATAAGAAATAAGAAGTTTTCACAATGGCAGAGGTCACTTGGAGTGTATAACTCACATTTGAAATTATGGGAAATGGATACCTTGCACCCTTAAACAAGTACATTCCAGTTTTATATCACTTAATTTTGCTCAGAACCATACATAGTCTTACCATAAATATAAGCTCAGTGGTAAAAAAATCCACGAACTTTATGTCAAACAAATCTTCACATGGGGTAAAGCACGAAAGCATGCCGTGGCAAGAGTGGGCATACCCTAGTCATGTACAATATATTCAATCTTTGATAAGAGTCTCTGGTATCTCACTAAATAGACACGTGGTTTATTTTTATATTTTGCACTGAATGCCTGGTTTGTTTTTATATTTTTCACTGAACGTGTGGCTTATATTTTCAAGACAATTTGGACGTGGGAATTTGAATCATAATTAAACACACTTTGAACGTTTTAAAATGCATAGCATTCTGTATTAACATGCCCACGTTAATTAGAAACTAGGTATAGATTAACACGCAATTTGTATTCAGTTTGACTAGACTTTAGGGAATTCATTATTATTAGTCCAGGAATCATTAGTTGTATACAAGAAGGAGTTATCGTTGATTGTTTCTCCTCCCTATAAATTGAGCGCATCCTCTACATTGCACTACATACAGAGAAGAATATACATATAATATATTCTCCTATAATAAAATAATATATACATATTCTTGATTTTGTATATTTCATTGAATGATGGAACAAATATATGCTAAGGGTGCTGAGATTGGAGCTTAAATAGCATAGGTTAGTAATGGTACATTTTAAATGATCAGACGAGATAGATATGCGCTCCCAGTCATGATTGTTGTTCTTCTTTGTTGTCTTCTATGAATCATTGTTGTTGGTACCGTAGCGTTGTTTCTTTGTTGCTGCACATCATGCGTTCATTAGTTTAACTTTCCCTTACCATTGCTTCTTGTTCTTTCCTGTTTTGGTCTCTTATGCAGATTGCAGTGCAGCTTATGAAAGAAGATGTGCAATTGTGTTCCTCCCTATACATCTAGAAACGAGGATACATGCCCTTGTTATGCCACCATGACATATTAAATTGCCCTTGTTAGATGAGAGTTAATAGTGATATTGAACAATTGTTCACATGCCAAAACAAATCAATATTATCTTAATTGTGTATTTATTATATTACTAATCAATATTATCCATTACGTTATTAGCAAATTGTTGTCCATTATGTTACTAGCAGAATTGATATTTTCTTTGTCCATTACTTACATTCAAGTGTGGATTCTAGTAGAATTCATGATGTTACAGGAAGAATTGTTGTCATCATAACAATATATACTATGGAGTTTCCCACCATTCACACAAAAAAATAAAAGAAAAATACTCCATATATACACACAAAACCATATTGGAAAATTGTTGTCATCATAACAATATACTATGGAGTTTCCCACCATTCACACAAAACAATAAAAGAAAAATACTATATATATACACACAAAACCATGTTGTTTCCAATATAAGTTCGCCCTCCTCACTTCTTGACTAGTTTAATTTTGCAATTGGAACAAACTACCAGCAGGGACTACCCACTGCATGCAGCCCTTGTTAAATTGAAGTTAAAGATCCCACCTCTTTTTTGTTGTGATTATTCACATTAAAAGCCTTAAAGTCTTTAGTCCAATATTGTTTGAGTTTGTAGCAGTGGCTATGGTTAATACTAGAAACAAGAACGAGGAATTTTTATATAATATATGTATATATCTACATATTTATTTGTCTTAATTTTCAAAATTAGATGGTTAATGTAAAGAAAAAAAAATAGGGAATATTGGTTTTAATTTGAAAATTATGGCTTATAAAGTGATTTTTTATTCACTCAATTTTATTCCAAATTTCACATGAAATTATGATGGTTCAAATTTCATATAAAATAACTAAAGTATTGAAAAAATATATTTTTCTCTTTTCTAGAGTTAAACTTAATCTAATATTTTTACATTTGTATCAAAAACTATAATAAGTTTTCTGCCTTTTTGACATTGGGGTTTAGAATTTAAATGGAAGTTGATAATAATAGTTAAATATTTGTAAGATTTCTTTAAACCATCCTAGATCCATCTTAGTCTCGGATCTAAGTGTCAAGAGGATCAAATCTCTCGAGGTGCAAATCTATTTTTTGAGTGCAAAACTTGAGGAAATGTTTGCACCTCAAGAGATTTGATCCTTCTCGACACTTGATAGATCTGGGGTTAAGATGGATCTAGAATGATTTCAATTGTGCGTAGTCACAAAATTTGTTGAACATCTAATTATTCTGATCATTTTAAATATGCTAAATATGTCTAAGATTAATATGGTCATTTTAATTTTAAATTTGCTTAGTTTCCTAAGTTCGATAAGATGATAGAAACAGTTAATAACTTGAATGATGAAAAAAATGAAATAAATATTTTGAATGCAAATTGACAATGTAATAGTGTTAATGATAGAAAATGTGATGAATAAGAATGTAGTATTCATTGTGATCAATCTCAAACTATTTTTTTCTACTGTTCTTATTGTCACACCAGTTAATTTTGCCATATTTTCATATCGATCATATGAAGAGGGTGGTTGAAATCATAGACCATTCAAATCTTTAACTCGAGTTATTATAGTAAATTTCATATCTTGTCTGTTTTTCTCTCCAATATTAATAGTAGCTTCTCCAAAGTCAACCATTATGACTTATGGAGTGTTAAATGACAAGTAAGTTTCAATGGTAGTTGTTTCCTATTATCTCGTTTGAATGCAAAGTTACTAACAATGTTGAATGATGGAAAACAAGAATAATAAGAATGTAATCAATTACAAATAATTTACAGTTTCAAGAAGCAAACATTTCAAGTAAGTGAACATTTTATTTAAGATGAAAATTCAAGTATTTTATTTATGGTTGAATTATGGTAGCACATAAATCAATGCACGTCGCCAATATTTTTTTGTTCTTATATTGAAATCAATGCAGACTATTAATCTAATTACTTTGAAATTAATGTACATCATACATCTAGTTACATCAAATCAAAAATCAACATCTACACTAAAATCAATGCATCTAGTGCAAATAATTAAATAAGATTAGAAATCAACATCTACACTGAAAACAATGCATCTAGTGCAAGCAATCAAATACAATTAGAAATCAACATCTACACTGAAATCAATGCATCTAGTGCGAGCAATAAAAAAAGATTAGAAATCAATAACTACACTCGAAACAATGCATCCATTGCAATCAATCAAATAGGATTACGAATCAACATCTACAATGGAATCAATGCATCTATTTTAGTGAAAAACAAAATATTCATGGATTTCTTAACTTCTTTTACCTTTTTAAAAAGCCTTAATTCCTCTTCCTCTATGGTTAAAAATGTTCAATATTATAGAATACTACATAGTATATATATTTGTCTCTATGTGTCTATTTGTTCTTCCCTCTCTCCCTCCCCCTATTTTTGTGTCTATCTCCCTCCCACTCTCCTCTCTACCCCCCATTCCTCTTCCCCCCATCTCTCCCTTACTCTCTCTCCACCTCTCCCTCCCTCTCTCCATCTCTCTCTTCTTCCCTCTCTCTCCCCCCACCAAAGACATCTATATCTCCCTTCATCCCTCCTTCTTTGTCTCTCTATCTCACCCCGCAAAACACACACATCCTCTCTCTCTCTCTCTCTCTC